>JBBPBX010091012.1:0-14014 GCA_038048925.1 Garcialebias charrua
TATATATATTTATAGTACCGTAATCTACTGCAAAGTCATGAATGTTATGTGTCTTTTATGCATGTATGTTTTGTTGATGTGTTCTGTCATGTACTTTGCAGGATTGCAGACGGCCGTTGGTGTGTTTGCCTTGTGCTTTCTTTGTGGATACAATATTTGTTTTGTAGTCTTACTTTCTGTCTTTCCTTTCTTTCTATCAAAAAAAAATTCCATAATGGTGTGAAGAGGATGGCTGTGAGGTGAGAAGGGAGGCCATCTATAAAAGGTAAAAAAAAAGTTTAAAAAAGTAATAAACGTCATTTGACGAGGTATTAATTTTTTAAAAACCTACACAACTATACTTTTTCCCGTTCTATCGGCGAAAAAAATCCTGTGAATTTATTTATCTTTTCTAATTTTATGTCCCGAGTAAGACCTTAGCTAAATCAATGATGTCATATCGTCGGACAGTGTGCGTTCACTCCTACAGTCAGCCGACAGAGCTTCCAGAACCGTCATGGGGAAATGTGTTTTCAGACCTCTGGTTGGAGGATGCCAGATTCAGAGACTGGCTTCAGCAACAGCCGAGAGGCTTTTTGTCATGTCTGTAAAAAGAAACAGGAAGTAGGAGCGTGGCTCGTTTCTCCGAAATTTAACAAAAGCACCTAAACAATTATTTGTTACGTAGTTTGAAATTATAGCAGAGGTGTGTCTCAGTCCAACATTTTCTTAATAAATGCACTTTAATGGTCAAGTCAGCTTTATTTAAAAAGTATGCTGGTGAAGATTATCAGTCGTCCAGGACATGATAAATCAAAAAAGGCGTTCAATACAAGATCAACTGGACTTTATTTGTAACAGAAGACGTTTCGCTTCTCATCCGAGAAGCTTTATCAATTCAATGAACCAGACTGTGCGCGCGTGGATTTATAACAGGAGTCACGCACCAACATATGTTGGTTGCAAGCTGAGGTAACACATACATGTAAATTGACAGATCACACCTTAACAGTAGGGGGTTCCCTCCATTGATTTTTCCAACAAAGTTCAACATTTGAAGCTGACCCCGGGAGAAACTCTTGTATCATATGATGTGACTTCCCTGTTCACATGCATACCCATTTCTGAAGCAGTAGAAACCGTCAAAAAACGACTTCTACAGGACAAGGATTTGGACAAAAGGACCAACTTCACCCCAGACCACATCTGCACCCTGCTGGATCTCTGCCTCTCCACCACTTATTTCAAGTTCAATGACAGATTTTACAGACAGAAGCACGGCTGTGCCATGGGATCTCCAGTGTCACCCATTGTTGCAAACCTCTACATGGAGGAAGTGGAACAGAGAGCCCTTAACTCCTATGAGGGGACAACTCCAAGCCATTGGTTCCGATATGTGGATGACACCTGGGTCAAAATCCAAGCCAGGGAGGTGGAAGCGTTCACCAGACACATTAACTCGGTTGATAACAACATCAAGTTCACCAGAGAGGATGCTAACGATAACAAGCTGCCTTTTTTGGACTGTTTGGTGCATATGGAGGGAGAGGACAGTCTCAACATTGAAGTTTACAGAAAACCAACCCACACAGACCAGTATCTTCTGTTTGACTCTCACCATCCACTGGAGCACAAACTTTCTGTCATCAGAACCTTACAGCATCGGGCAGAACACATCCCCACATTTGGATATCCCAACTGGGCTTTTGTCAAGTCAGCAAGGAAATCTGCTAAACACAATAATGAACAGAAAAATGCTAACAGACGAAAAAACATTGTCATTCCTTATGTTGCTGGAGTCTCAGAGAATTTCAGAAGGATTTTCAACAAACACAACATCTCAGTACATTTCAAACCCAGCAGGACCCTCAGACAGAGGTTGGTGCATCCGAAGGACAGAACCCCCACACACAAGCAGAGTGGTGTTTATGCAGTCCAGTGCAGCGAGGACTGCCCAGACCGTTACATTGTAGAAACTAAGCAGCCCATCCACAGAAGAATGTCCCAGCACAGGAGAGCAACCTCCTCTGGACAAAACTCAGCTGTTCACCTCCACCTCACGGACAAGGGTCACTCTTTTGATGACCAAAATGTGCAAATCTTGGACAGAGAGCACAGATGGTTTGAGAGGGGCGTGAAGGAAGCTGTTTATGTTAAGAGAGAAAAACCTTCTGTTAACAGAGGAGGAGGTCTGAGATTTCAACTTTCCAAGACTTATAACTCAGTGTTGGGGCTGATTCCCAAACGTTTTACACCGGATGGGAGCAGAGGTGTCTTGTCTGTGAATTAGACTAGCAAAGTTTGTTGAGAAACCTCTGTTGTTGGGCTGTGAGGTGTTTTTTGTCAATTTACATACAGTTGTTGTGTCTTCTGTCAGAGACTTCAAGGGAACCCCCTACTGTTAAGGTGTGATCTGTCAATTTACATGTATGTGTTACCTCAGCTTGCAACCAACATATGTTGGTGCGTGACTCCTGTCATAAATCCACGCGCGCACAGTCTGGTTCATTGAATTGATAAAGCTTCTCGGATGAGAAGCGAAACGTCTTCTGTTACAAATAAAGTCCAGTTGATCTTGTATTGAACGCCTTTTTTCTTTAAAAAGTAGTTTCACATTGGTGCGCCGTGAACGCGCAGAGGGAGGAAAAAGGAGGAGGGAGGAACACAGCTTTTTTCTCCGAAATTTAACAAGAAAAGCACCTAAACAATTATTTGTTAGCTCGAAATTATCGCAGAGGTGCGTCTCAGTCCAACATTTGCTTAATAAATGTACTGTAATTGTCAAATTTGCCAGGGCGGTGCCGCTGGATTGACGGTTCCAAGCAGAGAGGTGGGAATGTATGGCAGGCCGATTGAGTCATTAATAGCTGGTGAATATTCTCAGTCATCCAGGACATGGTAAATTCTAAAAAAGTGCAAGAAAAAAAACAATAAAGTATAGTATAATAAATAATGTCCAGTTGTTTTGTCTTGAACTTTTTTGAATTTGTCATTATAGCCACGTTTTCCTATTACATGATACAACAGCCAACAGCATACCATACACCTGTTACTACTCTGCTGCCATCAAGTACTGCTGTTTTTTTTTGTTTTTGTTTGTTTTTTCAGTCAGAATGAATGGAAACAGTCATATCTCAGTCTAAAAATTGTTTATAAATATGGGGGAAACATCTATAAATATGTCACTTCAGCCTATAAGTCGCAGGGCATGTAAATTATGCAAAAAACTGTGACATACAGGCTGAAAAATACAGTAGATATTATTTTTCTCCCTCTCTTTTTGAATTGTGCATGTTTTCAGTGTTGAATCCTTTTACGTAATTAAACTGTTCTGTTTTCAAGTTTACAGTTTTTCGTTTGCCATTAGAGATAGGTTGTGTGTGGGGACAATTAAATAACTTTTTGTCTTGGGTTAGATTTAAATAACAAATGGGTCAGTGCTTTTATTGAGGCAAGAAGCAACTTGATGTATCCAGTAATTGTTATAAAACTACATTTACTACCAAAGTTTAAGAAGAAAATGACAGTAATCTATCACTTTACAATTAGTTGCTCTGAACTGAAGTACAAGAGGTTGCCGCTACGGTTGCAGCTCAGTGTCGTGATGGTATTAAAAAATATTGTGATGGTATTAAAAAGGTATTAAAAGGTACTAAATTTAACTCAAGAATTTTTGTATATACCCTGTACAGGCAGGAGTGTGTCATGTGATACTGGGACCTTCACGGAGATGTCATTCCCAGAGTGTCCCCGTGCAAGTTCCACACCAGTGAAAAGAAAGAGATTGGAGGTGTCAGCTGATGATTCCTCTTACCATCTGGATGGAAGTGAGATTACTGTACACCGTACGATGTACGATAAAAATTGCGTAACATATTTTAGTTAAAGTGTAGCTGAAGTTTTTTAATGAAATTAATTATTTATTTTTTTGTCTTTATTGCTACATAGTTCCATCAATGAAGTCCCCCTCCAGGTCCACAAAGCTACAAAATACATTGTTTATGAAGAACAGTTACTGGAGATTTTCTGGACGTGTCCTATTTGTACCCGCAGCTGTGTTGTGGAAAAAACAACGATTGGAACTCTTCTTAAAGTGAAACAGCGGTGCAGTTACTGTGAATACACCAATGAGTGGTCCAGTCAGCCATTGGTTAACAACAACATCTTCATTGTGTAATTTGGGTGGAAATATAGAGGAGATGCGTTTTTTATTTTTGTTTTTTATTGTGTCATCATACTGTTTTATTTTATTTTAATCCTAACACTTTATACATGTACCGTAGTTGTGATAAAGAAATTAATACATATTTAGAATAAACATTCTGTATCAGATAAATCCATGAAATGCCTTACTCTTGCAACTGTGTTGTATTAATAAAAATCCCTAGCATTTTTCTTGTTAATTTGTGCATTCACTGTTACCTAATAATTAAAAGTGGAGTGGAGGAAGGAATCCTCATAGAACATATTTACGTACAATGTTTTTTTTATTCTCACTTATTTTTCCAAATAAGAAACAGACTGACAATTCAAACTATTTACAGGCGATTTTCACCTACCTACATTTCTCCTTATTTTCCTGAGCCTTGGTATTCCCAGAAGCAGATGAATATTTTTAATATCTTATAGACTTGATAAACTATTCCAAAAACTAAATAAAATATAAAATAAAACTAAAAATACATCCTATTATGCGTACCCAGTAAAAACGAAGTAACATAAGCCTCATTCATTCAGAAATAAAATTCAAAAAGTTATTCAATAGATCAAATGTTACCTTTCAGAGCCAGAGAGTCTTTATTGTCATTTGCACCGCATGGGCAGCACGTTGGCACAACTGGTAGAGCTGCTGCCTCTCAGCGAGAAGGTTGCCGGTTCAAATCCCGGTCCGGGGCCTTTCTGGGTGGAGTTTGCATGTTCTCCCCGTGCATGCGTGGGTTTCCTCCGGGTACTCCGGTTTCCTCCCACAGACCAAAAAACATGCTTGTTAGGCTGATTGGTGACTCTAAATTGACCCTAGGTGTGAGTGTGAGAGTGGATGGTTGTTTGGTGTGAGTGAGACAGGTCCCTCTTGTAAATGAGTCCCCGTGACTCAACGAGGCTAGCCTGTATAAATAAAGGTTGAATGAATGAATGAATGTGGTACATGTGATGAAAACGAGATTATGTACACGGGGTCCCAGTTACATCCAACAACAAAATGTAAGAGAAAAACAGTAATAAAGATATGAACTAAGAAAAACATCAACTGAAAATACACTAAGCACCAATGTAGTAGAAAAACATCATTACAAACAGCAGCACGAACATGAGTCTGTATGAGCAGATGGTCACAAATGAACGCAGCAACATGAAACAGATCAGCATGATGTGATATTTTGCAGTGATTATTCTTATTGTTTATTTATTCATGAGTCTAACAGCCTCAGGGTAGAAGCTGTTCCTCAGTCTAGTGGTTCTACATTTGATGCTCCTCAACCTCCGTCCTGAGGGGAGTGGGGCAAAGAGTGTGTGTGCTGGGTGAGTGGGGTCTTTCATGATGCAGGTGGCTCTTTTCCTGCATCTGGAGGTGTAAATGTCTGTGATGGTGGGGAGACTGACTCCAACAGACTTCTGTGCAGCCTTCACCACTCTCTGCAGAGCTTTTCTTTCTGCAGCTGTGCAGCCTCCATGCCACACGTTGATGCTGGAGCACAGGATGCTCTCCACTGCACACCTGTAGAAGGAGGTGAGAACTGGGCTGCTCAGACCAGCTCGTCTCAGCCGTCTGAGGAAGTAGAGTCTCTGATGACCTTTCTTGATCAGGCTGGTGGTGTTGTTGCTCCAGCTGAGGTTATCATTCAAGTGTACACCCAAGTATTTGTAGCTGGAGACCACTTCCACCGCTGATCCACTTTCTTCGGAAGAAAAAACTGAATCTCCTCGGTGTCTTTTTACTCCTTGAAGGATGTTTGTTTGAAATATTTTCTTGTTGGTTCTCTGCTCTGTCGCTCATATTTTCCTCCTCACTCTGCACTCTTCGTTCGTGCAGAAGAGGGAGACAAAGACTCGCGCTCGCGGCTTCCTACAGTTGCGGGATCAGGTAATTACCGTAATGACACTAAGCAAACCTGAAAGCGCAATTTATTTTCTTTCAAAGACCATTTTAATTTTTCTGATGGCGCAAACCGTTGCAGAGTTACGGTAAGGCAAAGTTAGCTTGTGAAAAGTTTCATGATTTAAAATAATAAAGTAATAATTTATTTTTTATTTATTTATTTTATTTAGATATACAGTATTAAAAAAAAACAGGAAACACGCGCACACACTCCTCCTCCTGCTCCTCCTCCTGCTCCTCCTCCTGCTCCTCCTCCTCCTGCTCCTCCTCCTCCTCAGAGCAGTTCAGACCTCCGGGAGGAAGGCATGGCGTCTCCTCGGAGCCTCTCCGCCTCTCTGTTCGGTTTCAACGTTTTATTTTTACTTTTATATTTTTGTGTCGGGTCTCCGTCCGCAGGCTGGAGGAGCAGCCAGGACCGGTGCGGGCTCAAGGTAAGAATCGAACCAGCAACTCGACTGCTCCTCTTCTGCCGAGACAAACTTTTAGTTCAGCAGCGACTCGAGGAGTTTGAAGTTTGTTCCGTTTGAGGCTGAGCTCGGATCAGCCGACCTGTCTGTTTCTTACCTGTCTGTTTCTTACCTGTCTGCTTCTTACCTGTCTGTTTCTTACCTGTCTGCTTCTTACCTGTCTGTTTCTTGCCTGTCTGTTTCTTTCTGTCTGTTTCTTACCTGTCTGTTTCTTTCTGTCTGTTTCTTACCTGTCTGCTTCTTACCTGTCTGTTTCTTTCTGTCTGCTTCTTACCTGTCTGTTTCTTACCTGTCTGCTTCTTACCTGTCTGTTTCTTACCTGTCTGTTTCTTTCTGTCTGTTTCTTACCTGTCTGTTTCTTTCTGTCTGTTTCTTACCTGTCTGCTTCTTACCTGTCTGTTTCTTTCTGTCTGTTTCTTACCTGTCTGTTTCTTTCTGTCTGTTTCTTACCTGTCTGTTTCTTTCTGTCTGTTTCTTTCTGTCTGCTTCTTACCTGTCTGTTTCTTACCTGTCTGCTTCTTACCTGTCTGTTTCTTTCTGTCTGTTTCTTACCTGTCTGTTTCTTACCTGTCTGTTTCTTTCTGTCTGTTTCTTACCTGTCTGTCTGTTTCTTTCTGTCTGTTTCTTTCTGTCTGTTTCTTACCTGTCTGTTTCTTACCTGTCTGTTTCTTATCTGTCTGTTTCTTACCTGTCTGTTTCTTACCTGTCTGTTTCTTTCTGTCTGTTTCTTACCTGTCTGTTTCTTCTGTCTGCTTCTTACCTGTCTGTTTCTTACCTGTCTGTTTCTTACCTGTCTGTTTCTTACCTGTCTGTTTCTTACCTGTCTGTTTCTTTCTGTCTGTTTCTTACCTGTCTGTTTCTTTCTGTCTGTTTCTTACCTGTCTGTTTCTTACCTGTCTGTTTCTTTCTGTCTGTTTCTTACCTGTCTGTTTCTTACCTGTCTGTTTCTTACCTGTCTGTTTCTTACCTGTCTGTTTCTTACCTGTCTGTTTCTTACCTGTCTGTTTCTTACCTGTCTGTTTCTTACCTGTCTGTTTCTTACCTGTCTGTTTCTTACCTGTCTGTTTCTTTCTGTCTGTTTCTTACCTGTCTGTTTCTTACCTGTCTGTTTCTTACCTGTCTGTTTCTTACCTGTCTGTTTCTTTCTGTCTGTTTCTTACCTGTCTGCTTCTTACCTGTCTGTTTCTTTCTGTCTGTTTCTTACCTGTCTGTTTCTTTCTGTCTGTTTCTTACCTGTCTGTTTCTTTCTGTCTGTTTCTTTCTGTCTGCTTCTTACCTGTCTGTTTCTTACCTGTCTGCTTCTTACCTGTCTGTTTCTTTCTGTCTGTTTCTTTCTGTCTGTTTCTTACCTGTCTGTTTCTTACCTGTCTGTTTCTTTCTGTCTGTTTCTTACCTGTCTGTCTGTTTCTTTCTGTCTGTTTCTTTCTGTCTGTTTCTTACCTGTCTGTTTCTTACCTGTCTGTTTCTTATCTGTCTGTTTCTTACCTGTCTGTTTCTTACCTGTCTGTTTCTTTCTGTCTGTTTCTTACCTGTCTGTTTCGTTCTGTCTGCTTCTTACCTGTCTGCTTCTTACCTGTCTGCTTCTTACCTGTCTGTTTCTTTCTGTCTGTTTCTTACCTGTCTGTTTCTTTCTGTCTGCTTCTTACCTGTCTGTTTCTTTCTGTCTGCTTCTTACCTGTCTGTTTCTTAACTGTCTGTTTCTTTCTGTCTGCTTCTTACCTGTCTGCTTCTTACCTGTCTGTTTCTTAACTCTGTTTCTTTCTGTCTGCTTCTTACCTGTCTGTTTCTTAACTCTGTTTCTTTCTGTCTGTTTCTTACCTGTCTGTTTCTTTCTGTCTGCTTCTTACCTGTCTGTTTCTTACCTGTCTGTTTCTTACCTGTCTGTTTCTTACCTGTCTGTTTCTTACCTGTCTGTTTCTTTCTGTCTGCTTCTTACCTGTCTGCTTCTTTCTGTCTGCTTCTTTCTGTCTGCTTCTTTCTGTCTGCTTCTTTCTGTCTGCTTCTTTCTGTCTGCTTCTTTCTGTCTGCTTCTTACCTGTCTGCTTCTTACCTGTCTGCTTCTTACCTGTCTGTTTCTTAACTCTGCTTCTTAAATCTGCTTCTTAACTGTCTGCTTCTTTTTGTCTGCTTCTTACCTGTCTGTTTCTTAACTGTCTGCTACTTACCTGTCTGCTACTTACCTGTCTGTTTCTTAACTCTGCTTCTTTCTGTCTGCTTCTTTCTGTCTGCTTCTTACCTGTCTGTTTCTTACCTGTCTGTTTCTTAACTCTGCTTCTTTCTGTCTGTTTCTTACCTGTCTGTTTCTTAACTCTGCTTCTTTCTGTCTGTTTCTTTCTGTCTGCTTCTTTCTGTCTGCTTCTTACCTGTCTGTTTCTTACCTGTCTGCTTCTTTCTGTCTGCTTCTTACCTGTCAGTTTCTTAACTCTGCTTCCTAACTTTGCTTCTTACCTGTCTGCTTCTTTCTGTCTGCTTCTTAACTGTCTGCTTCTTACCTGTCTGCTTCTTACCGTCTGCTTCTTACCGTCTGCTTCTTACCGTCTGCTTCTTACAGTCTGCTTCTTACTTGTCTGCTTCTTACCTGCCTGCTTCTTACCTGTCTGCATCTTAACTGTCTGCTTCTTAACTGTCTGTTTCTTACCTGTCTGTTTCTCAACTGTCCGTTTCTTACCTGTCTGTTCCTGCCTGCTTCTTACTGTCTGCTTCTTGCTGTCTGCTTCTTACCTGTCTGCTTCTTTCTGTCTGCTTCTTTCTGTCTGCTTCTTGCTGTTTGCTTCTTGCTGTCTGCATCTTACCTGTCTGCTTCTTACCTGTCTGCTTCTTGCTGTCTGCTTCTTGCTGTCTGCTTCTTACCTGCCTGTTTCTTACCTGCCTGTTTCTTACCTGTTTGCGTCTTGCTGTCTGTTTCTTACCTGTCTGCTTCTTACCTGTCTGCTTCTTACCTGTCTAATTCTTAGCTGTCTGCTTCTTACCTGCCTGTTTCTTACCTGTTTGCTTCTTGCTGTCTGTTTCTTACCTGTCTGCTTCTTACCTGTCTGCTTCTTGCTGTCTGCTTCTTGCTGTCTGCTTCTTACCTGCCTGCTTCTTACCTGCATGTTTCTTACCTGTTTGCATCTTACCTGTCTGCATCTTACCTGTCTGCATCTTACCTGTCTGCTTCTTGCTGTCTGCTTCTTGCTGTCTGCTTCTTGCTGTCTGCTTCTTACCTGTCTGCTTCTTACCTGCCTGTTTCTTACTTGCCTGTTTCTTGCTGCCTGCTTCTTACCTGCCTGCTTCTTACCTGCCTGTTTCTTACCTGCCTGTTTCTTACCTGTTTGCATCTTACATGTCTGCTTCTTAGCTGCCTGCTTCTTGCTGTCTGATTCTTACCTGTCTGCTTCTTGCTGTCTGCTTCTTACCTGTCTGCTTCTTGCGGTCTGCTTCTTGCTGTCTGCTTCTTACCTGTCTGCTTCTTACCTGTCTGCTTCTTAGCTGTCTGCTTCTTAGCTGTCTGCTTCTTACCTGTCTGCTTCTTGCTGTCTGCTTCTAACCTGTCTGCTTCTTGCTGTCTGCTTATTAGCTGTCTGCTTCTTACCTGTCTGATTCTTGCTGTCTGCTTCTTACCTGTCTGCTTCTTGCTGTCTGCTTATTATCTATCTGCTTCTTGCTGTCTGCTTCTTACCTGTCTGCTTCTTAGCTGTCTGCTTCTTACCTGTCTGCTTCTTGCTGTCTGCTTCTTACCTGTCTGCTTCTTGCTGCCTGCTTCTTACCTGCCTGCTTCTTACCTGCCTGTTTCTTACCTGCCTGTTTCTTACCTGCCTGTTTCTTACCTGTTTGCATCTTACATGTCTGCTTCTTAGCTGCCTGCTTCTTGCTGTCTGCTTCTTGCTGTCTGCTTCTTACCTGTCTGCTTCTTGCTGTCTGCTTCTTACCTGTCTGCTTCTTGCTGTCTGCTTCTTACCTGTCTGCTTCTTGCTGTCTGCTTCTTAGCTGTCTGCTTCTTACCTGTCTGCTTCTTGCTGTCTGCTTCTTAGCTGTCTGCTTCTTAGCTGTCTGCTTCTTACCTGTCTGCTTCTTACCTGTCTGCTTCTTACCTGTCTGCTTCTTAACCTGTCTGCTTCTTGCTGACTGCTTCTTGCTGTCTGCTGCAGCAGAGATCCTGCTCATTCCTCACAACAGTCTTGGTGAAGGTCATCGTGTGGTTCAGTAAGAACAAGAAAACCTTCAGATCATGAGATGATGAAACATTTCAACAGTTCTGATGGACCTGAAATCATCTCAGCATCTGTTGCACAAAAGATAATCAGATTGAAAAGATGCCAAACTGATAAATTGTAGAGAAAAAAAATGATTAAAACTGCAAAATATGAATGAAAGTTTAAATCCTCTTAAAATATTTTAGATTTAAATTTCAGGATTATTAGTCATTTTGATTTACCTTTTCTTTTTTTTCTTTTTTTGGGGCACAGTCTCGTTCTAAAGTGAACGTTGGGGCCTTGAAACAGATTTATTGTTTTCGCTTCATCCTCACTGGATGAGTGAGTTTGGACCGGCTCCAGTGAACCCTTCAGAACCAGTGAACCCATCAGAACCAGTGTGGACCTTTAAAATCCAGATGTGTCACAAAAAGCTATTTTCTTTCTGAAAAGCTAAAGTTTTGTTAAATGTGCATTTCTGCTTTATTCACTTTGTTTCTTGTGTTTCAGGCTTTAACTGTTCATAAGTCTTTAAAACTTCATTTCTGTGATGAGATATTGAAACTACTGAAACTATTGAAACTATTGAAACTATATTGAAACTATATTGAAACTATATTGAAACTATATTGAAACTATATTGAAACTATTGAAACTATATTGAAACTATATGGAAACTATTAAAACTATATGGAAACTATTGAAACTATATGGAAACTATTAAAACTATATGGAAACTATTGAAACTATATTGAAACGATTGAAACTATATGGAAACTATTGAAACTATTGAAACTATATTGAAACTATATTGAAACTATATTGAAACTATGTTGAAACTATATTGAAACTATATGGAAACTATGTTGAAACTATTGAAACTATATTGAAACTATTGAAACTATATTGAAACTATACAGAAACTATTGAAACTATATGGAAACTATTGAAACTATATGGAAACTATTGAAACTATATTGAAACTATATTGAAACTATATGGAAACTATTGAAACTATTGAAACTATATGGAAACTATTGAAACTATATGGAAACTATTGAAACTATATGGAAACTATTGAAACTATATTGAAACTATATGGAAACTATTGAAACTATATTGAAACTATTGAAACTATATTGAAACTATATGGAAACTATTGAAACTCGGGTCTGGGCCCGAGGGGTGGGCGTCCCCGGTGCCCGAGCCTCGGTGACCGGCCCTGGGGCTACGTCGGCGCAGCGGGCTCCGGCGGGGGCCTGTGAATTTGTCGCGGGCGACACCGGGGGGTCATTGTATGTGGTCGCTGGTAGGGGTTCGTCCAGTTCTTCCCCTTGGTAGGATCTGGGGAGTGGGCTAGTGGCTCGTCCTGTTCGGGCAGTCCTGGGGACTCTGGGCTCGGGGTCCTTCCTGGGGTCTTGGGCTTTGATCGCTCCTTCGTCTGCCTCGGGCTTTGGGGGGACGGATCTCTGATGCTTCACAGTCGCTACTAAATGTTCTATTGGAGGAACCTTATACACTTATGCATGCTCACAACCACACACAAATGGATGCAGGGATGTATATATATATATATATGCAGATATGTAGATGGGTATATAAATGAATATAAAAGTATATGTATGTATACTACTGTATATATATATATCTGTAGATATGTAGATGGGTATATATATAAATGAATATAAAAGTATATGTATGTATACTACTGTATACATCAGGGGTCTCCAACGTGGTGCCCGTGGGCACCCGGGTGCCCCCAAGGACCATTTGAGGTGCCCCCGGACCTGTTCTAAAAATAGCACAACTCACTATTAAGCTGCATTTAAAATTTCATTTTATTCAGTTGTTATTCTTTTTTTGTATTTATATATATTTTAAAATGTCTAACTTAAAAATATGTTCCTAAAAATATGTTTATTATAATTTTTTTTTAAATTTACATACGCTTTGTTATTTCCGAAGAGTTTATCAAACTGGTGCCCTTTGTATGACTCCGTACCCACAAATGCCCCTTTTCCACTACCGGCCCAGAGCGGCCCAGTCTGGTCCGGTCTGGTCCAGTTAGGATCGGCTCACATGCACGGTTTTGTTTCCATTCACTTACTGCAGCCCTTCTGTGGGCGGGGTGTAGAATCTCACTCGTCCTACCACGTGGTGGCGGTAGTGTTACCTCAAGCTATTTACTAGCCACCACTAAACGTTAGAAGAAGAACACCCTGCAGAACCTTGTCTCACCACCTGTTGGCGGTAATGTCCCTTGAGCTATTTAATGCTCTGATCTTACTTTATAGACTTTTCAGCTTGTTTTAAACCCCTGTGTTTTCCATTTTGTTTCTTTATAATAAAGATTATTCTCATATATGCACAAGGTTCCTGTTAACATTGCTTAACACATTGATCACACTGCCCTGTAATCAGTTAAACTATTTTTACAGTAAGGTAATATTAAATGTTTGTATTTCATTAAATTTAAACGGTAATATTTTGTCAGGGCTAATTCAAAGTCAAATGCAAATGGATAATTTGGTTTAAACTGTCCCATAAACATTAAAAGCATGTTTCTTTAAACGTAAAAACAAAGTATTAATAATTAAATGTTTGTTGATCAGGAAACTCGTTTGGGCATCCAAGAACAGCTTCATCGGGGTTGATGGCGACGTCTGTGCATCCTTGGAAAAGCTGCTGCACCCACAACCCGACATCAGGATGGATGGATGGATGGATGGATGGATGGGTTCATGTTGACATCTGTGCATCCTGGCAAAAGCTGCTGCACTACTCATGACACGACAACAGGAAGGATGGATGGATGGATGGATGGATGGATGGCTGTTCAAATCTAATAATCTTTTTCTTATGATTCTTTAAAGGTCAAATGCAAATGGAAAATATTGAATGGTAAATGGAGCTTATTTATATAGCGCTTTCCAGCCCCCTGTGAGGAGCCCCAAAGCGCTTTACAATACCAGCCATCCACCCATTCATTCAGACATTCATACACCGGTAGTGGTAGCCTGCCTTGCAAGGCGCCATCCAGACCTACCGGGAGCAACTCGGGGTTAAGTGTCTTGCCCAGGGACACACAACACATGGTGGGCGGATGCGGGATTCGAACCTCCAACCTTCCGATCAGGGGTCGACTGCCATTACCACTACACCACGGTCGCCCACAATAATATTGTGTAATATTCTTAACTTCCAGTATGTTTTTAAACAAACACTATACTGTACACACTTAACATTGTAAAATATGTTTAGGAAATTATTGTTCAATGACACCACTTAAGAAAAAAAAG
>JBBPBX010091013.1:0-14013 GCA_038048925.1 Garcialebias charrua
ATTCTCCATGAAACATCAAGCTAAAATAACTTCCTAATATAAGCTCCCAGCTTCACCAAACTCACTGACATCGATCCTTGTTCACCCCCCTGCAGGATTCCATTGTAATAATTGGTGGGCGTGGCCTAATTCCTCAACAGCACCCTCTAGAATATTTAAAAAAAACAGCCCCCAGCCATGCTTTATCCCAGAATAATGAAACTTGGTACACATGTGTATCTCATCAGGAGCTACAAAAAAGTCTCATGGAGCATTGGTCCAAAGCCAACAGGAAGTCGGCCATTTTGGGTCAAAGGTCATTTTCCAATGTTTTTGAATTGCGTATTTAAACAAACTCCTCTTAGGGATTTTGAAGGATTGCATTTAAACTTGGTTAACATGCCCTTAACACATTGGACAGTAAAAGTTATCAAAAGTTTGCGTTTTCGTTTATGCTAAAGCGGCGTGGCCAGGCCTCAAACTTGCGCTTCATGCGTCCCCTACATTATTTCTATAGTCCCATCTCAGTGATACATCATCCGATCTGAACCAGATTTATTGTGCATAATCAGTGAGACCTTGTGGACACATTGATATTGTTGTTTAACATATGACTCCAGAGCGCCCCCTAGATTATTCAAACTGTTATATCTCAGTGATACATCATCCGATCTGAACCAGATTTATTGTGCATCATCAGTGAGCCCTTGTGGACACATTGATATGGTGGGCTAACATTTGACTCAAGTGCGCCCCCTACATTATTTCTATAGTTATATCTCAGTGATACATCATCCGATCTGAACCAGATTTACTGTGCATCATCAATGAGCCCTTGTGGACACATTGATATGGTGGGCTAACATTTAACTCAAGTGCGCCCCCTACATTATTTCTACAGTTATATCTCAGTAATACATCATCCGATCTGAACCAGATTTATTGTGCATAATCAGTGAGCCCTTGTGGACACATTGATATTGTTGTTTAACATATGACTCCAGAGCGCCCCCTAGATTATTCAAACTGTTATATCTTAGTGATACATCATCCGATCTGAACCAGATTTATTGTGCATCATCAGTGAGCCCTTGTGGACACATTGATATGGTGGGCTAACATTTGACTCAAGTGCGCCCCCTACATTATTTCTATAGTTATATCTCAGTGATACATCATCCGATCTGAACCAGATTTATTGTGCATCATCAGTGAGCCCTTGTGGACACATTGATATTGTGGTTTAACATGTAACTCCAGAGCGCCCCCTAGATTATTCAAACTGTTATATCTCAGTGAGACATCATCCGATCTGAACCAGATTTATTGTGCATCATCAGTGAGTCCTTGTGGACACATTGTTAAGGTGGGTTAACATTTGACTCAAGTGCGCCCCCTACATTATTTCTATAGTTATATCTCAGTGATACATCATCCGATCTGAACCAGATTTATTGTGTATCATCAGTGAGACATTGTGGACACATTGATATTGTGGTTTAACATATGACTCCAGAGCGCCCCCTAGATTACTCAAACTGTTATATCTCAGTGAGACATCATCCGATCTGAACCAGATTTATTGTGTATCATCAATGAGCCCTTGTGGACACATTGATATTGTGGTTTAACATTTATTGTGTATCATCAGTGAGACATTGTGGACACATTGATATTGTGGTTTAACATATGACTCCAGAGCGCCCCCTAGATTACTCAAACTGTTATATCTCAGTGAGACATCATCTGATCTGAACCAGATTTATTGTGTATCATCAATGAGCCCTTGTGGACACGTTGACAAGGTGGGCTAAATTTGACTCAAGTGCGCCCCCTACATTATTTCTATAGTTATATCTCAGTGATACATCATCCGATCTGAACCAAATTTATTGTGAATAATCAGTGAGCCCTTGTGGACACATTGATATTGTGGTTTAACATATAACTCCATAGCGCCCCCTAGATTATTCAAACTGTTATATCTCAGTGAGACATCATCCGATCTGAACCAGATTTATCGTGTATCATCAGTGAGACCTTGTGGACACATTGATATTGTGGTTTAACATGTGACTCCAGAGCGCCCCCTAGATTATTCAAATTGTTATATCTCAGTGAGACATCATCCGATCTGAATCAGATTTATTGTGCATCATCAGTGAGTCCTTGTGGACACATTGATAAGGTGGGCTAACATTTGACTCAAGTGCGCCCCCTACATTATTTCTATAGTTATATCTCAGTGATACATCATCCGATCTGAACCAGATTTACTGTGAATCATCATTGAGACATTGTGGACACATTGATATTGTGGTTTAACATATGACTCCAGAGCGCCCCCTAGATTATTCAAACTGTTATATCTCAGTGATACATCATCCGATCTGAACCAGATTTATTGTGCATCATCAGTGAGCCCTTGTGGACACATTGATATGGTGGGCTAACATTTAACTCAAGTGCGCCCCCTGCATTATTTCTATAGTTATATCTTAGTGATACATCATCCGATCTGAACCAGATTTATTGTGCATCATCAGGGAGCCCTTGTGGACACATTGATTTTGTGGTTTAACATATAACTCCATAGCGCCCCCTAGATTATTCAAACTGTTATATCTCAGTGAGACATCATCCGATCTGAACCAGATTTATTGTGCGTGTGCACCCCTGGTGCGGAGTAGACACGAGAGACTTCGAAATGGCGACCGAGCGGACGAGCTGGAGCTCGCGCGGTCGCCTCAATAAGGTCGGAGCGGCGCTAAGCTGCGAGGGCCTCAATGCTGCTTGCAGCTTTAATTATTATTATTATTATTATTCTTCTTCTTCCGTCACTTCGCGCGGCCGTTTGGGGCCTTTAACATATTCAAAAACTCACCAAACTTCACCCAAAATTGTCCCCCAACGAAAATTTTATGAATCTGGTGTAATCGCAAGTGGGCGTGGCCTAACTGCTCAACAGCGCCCCCTAACGTGAGTTGGGGAAAACCGTAAGTCGTAGAGATCTGAAACTCGGAACATATGTAGATCTCCCCAATTCAAGAAAAAAAGTACATTGGGGGTACCCTCTAAAATGCACAGGTAGGCGGCCATTTTGGGTCAAAGGTCAAATTTTGGTCATTTTTCAGTTTTACTCATGTCGAACTTTGACGAACTCCTTCTCAGGCGTTCGACCTATCGGCTTCAAACTTGGTCAGAATGCAGTTAAGGCATGGGCCTTTAAAAGTTATCAAAAAAATTGACTTTTCGTATATGTTCAGGGGGCGTAGTGGAGCGGTGAACTTGGCGTACTCGCCGAAACAAACGAAACGCTATAACTTTGACATTTAAAGGTCTATTGACACCATGCTTTATCCTAGAATAATGAAACTTGGTACACATATGTATCTCATCAGGAGCTACAAAAAAGTCTCTTGGAGCAATGGTCCAAAGCCAACAGGAAGTCGGCCATTTTAGGTCAAAGTCACAATTTGGTCTATTTCATTTACGTCATATCTGAGCGAACTCGTCCTAGAGCTTTCGAGATCCAGGCGTCAAACTCGGTCAGCACTATCTTGAGGCATTGAAGGTCAAAAGTTATCAAAAGAATTTTTCTAAGTCAAAGCATGTGGGCGTGGCCTTAGGTCAAAGTCAAATTTGGTCTATTTCATTTACGTCATATCTGAGCGAACTCGTCCTAGAGCTTTCGAGATCCAGGGGTCAAACTCAGTCAGCACTATCTTGAGGCATTGAAGGTCAAAAGTTATCAAAAGAATTTTTCTATGTCAAAGCATGTGGGCGTGGCCAAGCCTCAAATCTGGCCATTTTCCATGAAACATCAATTACGTCATATCTGAGCGAACTCGTCCTAGAGCTTTCGAGATCCAGGCGTCAAACTCGGTCAGCACTATCTTGAGGCATTGAAGGTCAAAAGTTATCAAAAGAATTTTTCTATGACAAAGCATGTGGGCGTGGCCTTAGGTCAAAGTCACAATTTGGTCTATTTCATTTACGTCATATCTGAGCGAACTCGTCCTAGAGCTTTCGAGATCCAGGCGTCAAACTCGGTCAGCACTACCTTGAGGCATTGAAGGTCAAAAGTTATCAAAATAATTTTTCTATGTCAAAGCATGTGGGCGTGGCCAAGCCTCAAATATGGCCATTCTCCATGAAACATCAAGCTAAAATAACTTCCTAATATAAGCTCCCAGCTTCACCAAACTCACTGACATCGATCCTTGTTCACCCCCCTGCAGGATTCCATTGTAATACTTGGTGGGCGTGGCCTAATTCCTCAACAGCACCCTCTTGAATATTTAGAAAAAACAGCCCCCAGCCATGCTTTATCCCAGAATTATGAAACGTGGTATACGTGTGTAAATTGTCAGGACCTACAAAAAAATCTCTTGGAACCCTGGTCCAAAACCAACAGGAAGTCGGCCATTTTGGATCAAAAGGTAGTTTTGGTCATAAATTTCACACCTTTCTGGTGGTTTAAAGCCACTCTATCTCTCACGCCCTTGACATAGTCAAGATGATCCTGTGCTAGAAGACAGATAATACATTGATCTGATGTGTTTTAAAACACTTGAAGGTTTTGTTGGAGGATGTGGGCGTGGTTGTGGCAGCATGGCGAATACAAGACCAGCAGGCGATGCTAGAGCTCTGGAGTTTGCATGTGATTTTGAATATTTGGCAAATGCGCACCATGATCGCGACTGGGCGGACTAGCTAGAGTTCCCATGCTCACCACAATAAGGACGGAGCGGCGCTAAGCTGCTTCGGGCCTCAACGCCGCTTGCGGCTTTAATTATTATTATTATTATTTTTCCGTCACTTCGCGCGGCCGTTTGGAGCCTTTAACATATTCAAAAACTCACCAAACTTCACCCAAAATTGTCCCCCAACGAAAATTTTATGAATCTGGTGTAATCGCAAGTGGGCGTGGCCTAACTGCTCAACAGCGCCCCCTAACGTGAGTTGGGGAAAACCGTAAGTCGTAGAGATCTGAAACTCGGTACATATGTAGATCTCCCCAATTCAAGAAAAAAAGTACATTGGAGGTACCCTCTAAAATGCACAGGTAGGCGGCCATTTTGGGTCAAAGGTCAAATTTTGGTCATTTTTCAGTTTTACTCATGTCGAACTTTGACGAACTCCTTCTCAGGCGTTCGACCTATCGGCTTCAAACTTGGTCAGAATGCAGTTAAGGCATGGGCCTTTAAAAGTTATCAAAAAAATTGACTTTTCGTATATGTTCAGGGGGCGTGGTGGAGCGGTGAACTTGGCGTACTCGCCGAAACAAACGAAACGCTATAACTTTGACATTTAAAGGTCTATTGACACCATGCTTTATCCTAGAATAATGAAACTTGGTACACATATGTATCTCATCAGGAGCTACAAAAAAGTCTCTTGGAGCAATGGTCCAAAGCCAACAGGAAGTCGGCCATTTTAGGTCAAAGTCACAATTTGGTCTATTTCATTTACGTCATATCTGAGCGAACTCGTCCTAGAGCTTTCGAGATCCAGGCGTCAAACTCGGTCAGCACTATCTTGAGGCATTGAAGGTCAAAAGTTATCAAAAGAATTTTTCTAAGTCAAAGCATGTGGGCGTGGCCTTAGGTCAAAGTCAAATTTGGTCTATTTCATTTACGTCATATCTGAGCAAACTCGTCCTAGAGCTTTCGAGATCCAGGGGTCAAACTCGGTCAGCACTATCTTGAGGCATTGAAGGTCAAAAGTTATCAAAAGAATTTTTCTATGTCAAAGCATGTGGGCGTGGCCAAGCCTCAAATCTGGCCATTTTCCATGAAACATCAATTACGTCATATCTGAGCGAACTCGTCCTAGAGCTTTCGAGATCCAGGCGTCAAACTCGGTCAGCACTATCTTGAGGCATTGAAGGTCAAAAGTTATCAAAAGAATTTTTCTATGTCAAAGCATGTGGGCGTGGCCAAGCCTCAAATCTGGCCATTCTCCATGAAACATCAAGCTAAAATAACTTCCTAATAGAAGCTCCCAGCTACACCAAATTCACTAAGATCTATATTTATCCATCCCTCGACAGGACTGTAGTCCAATATGTAGTGGGCGTGGCCTGATTCTTCCAGAGCGCCCCCTAGAATTTAGTTTAAAAATCAGCCCCCAGCCATGCTTTATCCCAGAATTATGAAACGTGGTATACATGTGTAAATTATCAGGACCTACAAAAAAGTCTCTTGGAACCCTGGTCCAAAACAAAAACAAAGTCGGCCATTTTGGGTCAAAGGTCATTTTCCGATGTTTTTGAATTGCGTATTTAAACAAACTCCTCTTAGGGATTTTGAAGGATTGCCTTTAAACTTGGTTAACATTCCCTTAACACATTGGACAGTAAAAGTTATCAAAAGTTTGCGTTTTCGTTTATGCTAAAGGGGCGTGGCCAGGCCTCAAACTTGCGCTTCATGCGTCCCCTACATTATTTCTATAGTCCTATCTCAGTGATACATCATCCGATCTGAACCAGATTTATTGTGCATAATCAGTGAGACCTTGTGGACACATTGATATTGTTGTTTAACATATGACTCCAGAGCGCCCCCTAGATTATTCAAACTGTTATATCTCAGTGATACATCATCCGATCTGAACCAGATTTATTGTGTATCATCAGTGAGCCCTTGTGGACACATTGATATGGTGGGCTAACATTTGACTCAAGTGCGCCCCCTACATTATTTCTATAGTTATATCTCAGTGAGATATCATCCGATCTGAACCAAATTTATTGTGAATAATCAGTGAGCCCTTGTGGACACATTGTATTGTGGTTTAACATATAACTCCATAGCGCCCCCTAGATTATTCAAACTGTTCTATCTCAGTGAGACATCATCCGATCTGAACCAGATTTATCGTGTATCATCAGTGAGACCTTGTGGACACATTGATATTGTGGTTTAACATGTGACTCCAGAGCGCACCCTAGATTATTCAAACTGTTATATCTCAGTGAGACATCATCCGATCTGAACCAGATTTATTGTGCGTGTGCACCCCTGGTGCGGAGTAGACACGAGAGACTTCGAAATGGCGACCGAGCGGACGAGCTGGAGCTCGCGCGGTCGCCTCAATAAGGTCCGAGCGGCGCTAAGCTGCTTCGGGCCTCAACGCCGCTTGCGGCTTTAATTAGGCCCGAAGCAGCGAAGCTCTGCTGAAGGCCTATTGTAATCGCTCGATTTCTTCATTAGGCCCGAAGCAGCGAAGCTCTGCTGAAGGCCTATTGTAATCGCTCGATTTCTTCATTATTAGGCCCGAAGCAGCGAAGCTCTGCTGAAGGCCTATTGTAATCGCTCGATTTCTTCATTATTATTATTATTATTCTTCCGTCACTTCGCGCGGCCGTTTGGGGCCTTTAACATATTCAAAAACTCACCAAACTTCACCCAAAATTGTCCCCCAACGAAAATTTTATGAATCTGGTGTAATCGCAAGTGGGCGTGGCCTAACTGCTCAACAGCGCCCCCTAACGTGAGTTGGGGAAAACCGTAAGTCGTAGAGATCTGAAACTCGGTACATATGTAGATCTCCCCAATTCAAGAAAAAAAGTACATTGGAGGTACCCTCTAAAATGCACAGGTAGGCGGCCATTTTGGGTCAAAGGTCAAATTTTGGTCATTTTTCAGTTTTACTCATGTCGAACTTTGACGAACTCCTTCTCAGGCGTTCGACCTATCGGCTTCAAACTTGGTCAGAATGCAGTTAAGGCATGGGCCTTTAAAAGTTATCAAAAAAATTGACTTTTCGTATATGTTCAGGGGGCGTGGTGGAGCGGTGAACTTGGCGTACTCGCCGAAACAAACGAAACGCTATAACTTTGACATTTAAAGGTCTATTGACACCATGCTTTATCCTAGAATAATGAAACTTGGTACACATATGTATCTCATCAGGAGCTACAAAAAAGTCTCTTGGAGCAATGGTCCAAAGCCAACAGGAAGTCGGCCATTTTAGGTCAAAGTCACAATTTGGTCTATTTCATTTACGTCATATCTGAGCGAACTCGTCCTAGAGCTTTCGAGATCCAGGCGTCAAACTCGGTCAGCACTATCTTGAGGCATTGAAGGTCAAAAGTTATCAAAAGAATTTTTCTAAGTCAAAGCATGTGGGCGTGGCCTTAGGTCAAAGTCAAATTTGGTCTATTTCGTTTACGTCATATCTGAGCGAACTCGTCCTAGAGCTTTCGAGATCCAGGGGTCAAACTCAGTCAGCACTATCTTGAGGCATTGAAGGTCAAAAGTTATCAAAAGAATTTTTCTATGTCAAAGCATGTGGGCGTGGCCAAGCCTCAAATCTGGCCATTTTCCATGAAACATCAACTACGTCATATCTGAGCGAACTCGTCCTAGAGCTTTCGAGATCCAGGCGTCAAACTCGGTCAGCACTATCTTGAGGCATTGAAGGTCAAAAGTTATCAAAAGAATTTTTCTATGACAAAGCATGTGGGCGTGGCCTTAGGTCAAAGTCACAATTTGGTCTATTTCATTTACGTCATATCTGAGCGAACTCGTCCTAGAGCTTTCGAGATCCAGGCGTCAAACTCGGTCAGCACTACCTTGAGGCATTGAAGGTCAAAAGTTATCAAAAGAATTTTTCTATGTCAAAGCATGTGGGCGTGGCCAAGCCTCAAATATGGCCATTCTCCATGAAACATCAAGCTAAAATAACTTCCTAATATAAGCTCCCAGCTTCACCAAACTCACTGACATCGATCCTTGTTCACCCCCCTGCAGGATTCCATTGCAATACTTGGTGGGCGTGGCCTAATTCCGCAACAGCGCCCTCTAGAATATTTTAAAAAAACAGCCCCCAGCCATGCTTTATCCCAGAATAATGAAACTTGGTACACATGTGTATCTCATCAGGAGCTACAAAAAAGTCTCTTGGAGCAATGGTCCAAAGCCAACAGGAAGTCGGCCATTTTAGGTCAAAGTCATAATTTGGTCTATTTCATTGACGTCATATCTGAGCGAACTCGTCCTAGAGCTTTCGAGATCCAGGCGTCAAACTCGGTCAACACTACCTTGAGGCATTGAAGGTCAAAAGTTATCAAAAGAATTTTTCTATGTCAAAGCATGTGGGCGTGGCCAAGCCTCAAATCTGGCCATTCTCCATGAAACATCAAGCTAAAATAACTTCCTAATATAAGCTCCCAGCTGCACCAAATTCACTAAGATCTATATTTATCCATCCCTCGACAGGACTGCAGTCCAATATGTAGTGGGCGTGGCCTGATTCTTCCAGAGCGCCCCCTAGAATTTAGTTTAAAAATCAGCCCCCAGCCATGCTTTATCCCAGAATTATGAAACGTGGTATACATGTGTAAATTGTCAGGACCTACAAAAAAGTATCTTGGAACCCTGGTCCAAAACCAACAGGAAGTCGGCCATTTTGGATCAAAAGGTAGTTTTGGTCATAAATTTCACACCTTTCTGGTGGTTTAAAGCCACTCTATCTCTCACGCCCTTGACATAGTCAAGATGATCCTGTGCTAGAAGACAGATAATACATTGATCTGATGTGTTTTAAAACGCTTGAAGGTTTTGTTGGAGGATGTGGGCGTGGTTGTGGCAGCATGGCGAATACAAGACCAACAGGCGATGCTAGAGCTCTGGAGTTTGCATGTGATTTTGAATATTTGGCAAATGCGCACCATGATCGCGACTGGGCGGACTAGCTAGAGTTCCCATGCTCACCACAATAAGGCCGGAGCGGCGCTAAGCTGCTTCGGGCCTCAACGCCGCTTGCGGCTTTAATTATTATTATTATTATTATTCTTCTTCTTCCGTCACTTCGCGCGGCCGTTTGGAGCCTTTAACATATTCAAAAACTCACCAAACTTCACCCAAAATTGTCCCCCAACGAAAATTTTATGAATCTGGTGTAATCGCAAGTGGGCGTGGCCTAACTGCTCAACAGCGCCCCCTAACGTGAGTTGGGGAAAACCGTAAGTCGTAGAGATCTGAAACTCGGAACATATGTAGATCTCCCCAATTCAAGAAAAAAAGTACATTGGGGGTACCCTCTAAAATGCACAGGTAGGCGGCCATTTTGGGTCAAAGGTCAAATTTTGGTCATTTTTCAGTTTTACTCATGTCGAACTTTGACGAACTCCTTCTCAGGCGTTCGACCTATCGGCTTCAAACTTGGTCAGAATGCAGTTAAGGCATGGGCCTTTAAAAGTTATCAAAAAAATTGACTTTTCGTATATGTTCAGGGGGCGTAGTGGAGCGGTGAACTTGGCGTACTCGCCGAAACAAACGAAACGCTATAACTTTGACATTTAAAGGTCTATTGACACCATGCTTTATCCTAGAATAATGAAACTTGGTACACATATGTATCTCATCAGGAGCTACAAAAAAGTCTCTTGGAGCAATGGTCCAAAGCCAACAGGAAGTCGGCCATTTTAGGTCAAAGTCACAATTTGGTCTATTTCATTTACGTCATATCTGAGCGAACTCGTCCTAGAGCTTTCGAGATCCAGGCGTCAAACTCGGTCAGCACTATCTTGAGGCATTGAAGGTCAAAAGTTATCAAAAGAATTTTTCTAAGTCAAAGCATGTGGGCGTGGCCTTAGGTCAAAGTCAAATTTGGTCTATTTCATTTACGTCATATCTGAGCGAACTCGTCCTAGAGCTTTCGAGATCCAGGGGTCAAACTCAGTCAGCACTATCTTGAGGCATTGAAGGTCAAAAGTTATCAAAAGAATTTTTCTATGTCAAAGCATGTGGGCGTGGCCAAGCCTCAAATCTGGCCATTTTCCATGAAACATCAATTACGTCATATCTGAGCGAACTCGTCCTAGAGCTTTCGAGATCCAGGCGTCAAACTCGGTCAGCACTATCTTGAGGCATTGAAGGTCAAAAGTTATCAAAAGAATTTTTCTAAGTCAAAGCATGTGGGCGTGGCCTTAGGTCAAAGTCACAATTTGGTCTATTTCATTTACGTCATATCTGAGCGAACTCGTCCTAGAGCTTTCGAGATCCAGGCGTCAAACTCGGTCAGCACTATCTTGAGGCATTGAAGGTCAAAAGTTATCAAAAGAATTTTTCTATGTCAAAGCATGTGGGCGTGGCCAAGCCTCAAATCTGGCCATTCTCCATGAAACATCAAGCTAAAATAACTTCCTAATATAAGCTCCCAGCTTCACCAAACTCACTGACATCGATCCTTGTTCACCCCCCTGCAGGATTCCATTGTAATAATTGGTGGGCGTGGCCTAATTCCTCAACAGCACCCTCTAGAATATTTAAAAAAAACAGCCCCCAGCCATGCTTTATCCCAGAATAATGAAACTTGGTACACATGTGTATCTCATCAGGAGCTACAAAAAAGTCTCTTGGAGCAATGGTCCAAAGCCAACAGGAAGTCGGCCATTTTGGGTCAAAGGTCATTTTCCAATGTTTTTGAATTGCGTATTTAAACAAACTCCTCTTAGGGATTTTGAAGGATTGCATTTAAAGCTGCAGTATGTAGCTTTTTTTATGAACATATTTCTTCACTCTGTCACTACCTCCTGACAGACTGATGTTAGCCAGGTAATCTCTGAAAAAAAATTAAAAAAAATATTGTCCCCTTGCTTCTCCAGGTGGTAAATAAGCATTTCTAAAAAGAAAAGGTGACCCGCCATTTTCCAGCCAATAAAAACAGAGTTTGTAACCAGCCAATAAAAACAGAGCTTGAATTTGAATCAGCCAATAAAAACAGAGCTTGAATTTGAAATTCAACAGACCACAAGGGGGCAGAGCCACATATGGCTCTGAGGGGGAGGGATCAGAATGCTTTGCCTGTTGAAAATATTTCTAACTGCTGCAGTTCTACAGAAACTGCATACTGAACCTTTAAACTTGGTTAACATGCCCTTAACACATTGGACAGTAAAAGTTATCAAAAGTTTGCGTTTTCGTTTATGCTAAAGGGGCGTGGCCAGGCCTCAAACTTGCGCTTCATGCGTCCCCTACATTATTTCTATAGTCCCATCTCAGTGATACATCATCCGATCTGAACCAGATTTATTGTGCATAATCAGTGAGACCTTGTGGACACATTGATATTGTTGTTTAACATATGACTCCAGAGCGCCCCCTAGATTATTCAAACTGTTATATCTCAGTGATACATCATCCGATCTGAACCAGATTTATTGTGCATCATCAGTGAGCCCTTGTGGACACATTGATATGGTGGGCTAACATTTGACTCAAGTGCGCCCCCTACATTATTTCTATAGTTATATCTCAGTGATACATCATCCGATCTGAACCAGATTTACTGTGCATCATCAATGAGCCCTTGTGGACACATTGATATGGTGGGCTAACATTTAACTCAAGTGCGCCCCCTACATTATTTCTACAGTTATATCTCAGTAATACATCATCCGATCTGAACCAGATTTATTGTGCATAATCAGTGAGCCCTTGTGGACACATTGATATTGTTGTTTAACATATGACTCCAGAGCGCCCCCTAGATTATTCAAACTGTTATATCTTAGTGATACATCATCCGATCTGAACCAGATTTATTGTGCATCATCAGTGAGCCCTTGTGGACACATTGATATGGTGGGCTAACATTTGACTCAAGTGCGCCCCCTACATTATTTCTATAGTTATATCTCAGTGATACATCATCCGATCTGAACCAGATTTATTGTGCATCATCAGTGAGCCCTTGTGGACACATTGATATTGTGGTTTAACATGTAACTCCAGAGCGCCCCCTAGATTATTCAAACTGTTATATCTCAGTGAGACATCATCCGATCTGAACCAGATTTATTGTGCATCATCAGTGAGTCCTTGTGGACACATTGTTAAGGTGGGTTAACATTTGACTCAAGTGCGCCCCCTACATTATTTCTATAGTTATATCTCAGTGATACATCATCCGATCTGAACCAGATTTATTGTGTATCATCAGTGAGACATTGTGGACACATTGATATTGTGGTTTAACATATGACTCCAGAGCGCCCCCTAGATTACTCAAACTGTTATATCTCAGTGAGACATCATCTGATCTGAACCAGATTTATTGTGTATCATCAATGAGCCCTTGTGGACACGTTGACAAGGTGGGCTAAATTTGACTCAAGTGCGCCCCCTACATTATTTCTATAGTTATATCTCAGTGATACATCATCCGATCTGAACCAAATTTATTGTGAATAATCAGTGAGCCCTTGTGGACACATTGATATTGTGGTTTAACATATAACTCCATAGCGCCCCCTAGATTATTCAAACTGTTATATCTCAGTGATACATCATCCGATCTGAACCAGATTTATTGTGCATCATCAGTGAGCCCTTGTGGACACATTGATATGGTGGGCTAACATTTGACTCAAGTGCGCCCCCTACATTATTTCTATAGTTATATCTCAGTGATACATCATCCGATCTGAACCAAATTTATTGTGAATAATCAGTGAGCCCTTGTGGACACATTGATAATGTGGTTTAACATATAACTCCATAGCGCCCCCTAGATTATTCAAACTGTTATATCTCAGTGAGACATCATCCGATCTGAACCAGATTTATTGTGTATCATCAGTGAGACCTTGTGGACACATTGATATTGTGGTTTAACATGTGACTCCAGAGCGCCCCCTAGATTATTCAAACTGTTATATCTCAGTGAGACATCATCCGATCTGAACCAGATTTATTGTGCGTGTGCACCCCTGGTGCGGAGTAGACACGAGAGACTTCGAAATGGCGACCGAGCGGACGAGCTGGAGCTCGCGCGGTCGCCTCAATAAGGTCCGAGCGGCGCTAAGCTGCTTCGGGCCTCAACGCCGCTTGCGGCTTTAATTATTATTATTATTCTTCTTCCGTCACTTCGCGCGGCCGTTTGGAGCCTTTAACATATTCAAAAACTCACCAAACTTCACCCAAAATTGTCCCCCAACGAAAATTTTATGAATCTGGTGTAATCGCAAGTGGGCGTGGCCTAACTGCTCAACAGCGCCCCCTAACGTGAGTTGGGGAAAAC
>JBBPBX010091014.1:0-14013 GCA_038048925.1 Garcialebias charrua
ATATATGTATATATATATATATATATATATATATATATATATATATATATATATATATATATATATATATATATATACAGGTAGTCCCCGACTTACGAGCGCTCTTACTTACGAGGATCCGGACTTACGAGCTGGCAAATTTTTGGAAAAAACGCAAAAAATACTGAGTTTTTCTGTGTTTTTTCACCACAGTTCGTTAGCTAAACATGTGGACACACGTTTCCGATCATTTTTATGCACTCATAAGCAGTTTTTCGATGAAAAACGAGTGTTCGTAGTCGCGCTAGCAAAACCGTTCCAACTTACGAGCGAAATTCCGGACTTACGAGACACGTGGCGGCCGTTCCAAATTACGAGATTTCCGTGTTACGAGCGCCTCGTTGTAACGGAACTCGCTCGTAAGTCGGGGACTACCTGTATATATATATATATATATATATATATATATATATATATATATATTAAAAAATACACACACACACAGTACCCCCAACTCCTGTAAAGATATATCGGTGTTTATTTGTTCAATGTGATTAATCAAAACCAGTTAAATGTGATCATTGGTGCTCTTTATTAAGAAAATCAACATGTCACATTTCAGGAACTGATTATTATAGACACATTAAATGTTCACTAATGAATATTTCTATATTTATCATCACAGTAATAGTGTTACACACGTTATTAGTTGTAACACTCAAAATTAGTGTTTACCTATACTGTAACCTAAACATTTAAGGAATAAACATTTTTATTAATCACTTTAAAAGTTATAAATGTTGTCTTTGGTGCATGTTTGTTTTCCAAATTATATTAGTGTGTGTGAATGACAGGCATAAACACTTCGTAAAACGGTGCTTTATGAAGTTCAGTCCGTTTCCTTCTATCAGTTGACCGGCAGTTCTGCCACATTCAATATGGCGGCCTCTCTGACGTACCGCCACTACGGACCAGCCCACTCAACGAGGTGTCCATCAGTTCTCTGTTGTGATCGCCCTGGCAGATGACAATAGCCAATCAGTGATGGAGAAAGGTCAGAGGAGCTTTGCTATGAAATAATGATGAATGACTGTTTGAAATTCATTTAATAGTTAACTCAGAAACCGCCGATCTGACTCCAAATCCGCCCAAATTATCACCACCCGCCCAAAGCTATTTTTAGCCGCTAAGTAGAGAGTGAAAACCGCCCAAATGGCGGTAAACCGCCCAATCTGGCAACACTGACGACGAGGCAGGCCCTTTGATGTGCCCCCCCGGCCCGGCTGCTGCCTGGGAAACCCCGTATGAGCTGAGGACATCAGCTCATACGGGGTTTCCCAGGCAGCAGGACAGGGGCAGCCTGTCCTGCCACCCTGGGAAACGCCCTCGAGCTGCATTGCGCATGTGCAACAGCTCCTCTTTCAACTCAGCTGAGCCAACAAAAAATTCCAAATCCAGTTTATTAAATAATTCACATTGAACGCCTTTTTTTTGACAATAACGGTTGATATCATTGGTTTGATAAACATTTTCTCATTGGTACTGATCTATTTAGAATTTCATGTCTGAGCAACATATTTTATGAAATCCTCTGAACAGATCGTCGTTTGATTTTTAAGAGTGTGGTTTGCGCATTAAGTCAGTGACCCGCCCCCCTCGAACTGTAGTTGGCTAGAATGTTGCCTTGGCTTCATTGATTGGTTGAATTGTATGACGGACAAACAAAGATGGAAAAAATAGAAAGAAGTACACTCAGAGATTAAAAACAAACAAACAAAAATCTTCCCGTCGTCCAGTCGGGGGAGGGGGGGGGCATAGCTGACTCTGTGGTGGGGCAATGTCCCTCAATGCCTACCCATATGCCGCGGGCCTGCCTTGGAGGTGCCGTGGCCCACTCCTCTGCCACAACAACTACAGACGAGACTGGTGGGAAACTACTTCCTCCCGAGGTAGCAAACCTCGGTGAGGCACAAACTGCCGGTGTTCCCAGACTTTTTAACAGAGCTTACGAGGTCATGGCCAACACCAAGCGCACCGCTATCCCTCCCTCTCTCACAGTTCTGGGATCTAGAGAACATGGAACAAGCGGGGTTATCTCAGATACCCCCATGGACGAAACGCTAGCAGCGTAGGCTACCTGGCGCCCAAGACTTCGAAGAGCAAACCCACACTCCCCAGCAGACAGTGTCGGTTCTCGGCAAACCAGCTAGAAAAGATTTACCGCACACAATGCCTCGCGGCACGCACATTCAACACAGCAGCCTTGCTGCAGGTGTACCAGGCGGAAAAGCTGTAGGAACTGCAGGAAGCCATCGCATCAAAAAAGAAGGTAGCAGAGCCGTTGGAAGAGGCCCGTAGGACAGCAGATTTTATTATTCGCCTCTCTGGCACAGCAGCTATCGCAATGGGCAAAAGCATGGCCAAAGCGGTTGTCGCCCAGCGACACGGTCACCTATGGCTCACCCTCACGGAGCTGCCAGAGAACCAACGCTCCACCTTCCTCCAACAGGCGGTTGAGCCCACAGGTCTGTTTGGTGGAGCTCTGGACAAGATCCAAAGCCGCTGCGACCTGAGGAAAAGGTAGGAGGAAGCCCTGCGAGAGGGGATGCCGAGACAGCACTACTCTCAGACCAGGGACTCCAGCGGCCACAGAGGCGCCTTCACAACACCATTCGCTCTCACGACGCCCCACACACAAGAGACTCACACTTAAGGCTGAACGGGCGATGCCAGCAGCGGAGCAGCGTGGACGCGCCCCACAGGGACAACAGGCATGGTCAAAGCACTGCTTCGTCCCGAGACAGGCCGGAAAACCCAGATCCTCCTTAGCGATGAGAGACAGAAAACAGAAGTCAGCCTAACATTGCAACTGTTTCCACATCATTCAGAGCATTTCCATCCACTGGGAAAAAGGAAAGCCACACAGTTTCAAGCCACTTCAGAGTCCAAGAGACCCCGATTGAATGGACAAATATGTTTGATGACACACAAAACACAATTCCCCGTTTGTACAATAAAAGGAAAATGTTGTCCTCAAGCACCAATAAAATCACATTGTGTTCAAACGATTTTGTGTCAAGAGTCAGAATTAAAGAGACAGTCCAACCCTTTTTTCATGAAACAAACGTCAGATATAAAAAGGTTGGAGAGCCGGCTCACAGAGTCGGGCCCTCCACCTCTATTAAAACTTTGTCCACAAGAGGGCACAATGAGCCCACAAAAGAAAATGCCGCTCAGGCTCACCTCTCACGAGTGCTTGGGCTACATGCGCACCATTGCAATGGGTCATGGGAACTGTAGTCCAGGGCTACAGACTGCAGTTCAGCAAGCGTCCCTAGCGGTTCAATGGTGTAATAACGTCAGCAATAAGCACAAATCGCATCCCAACTATGAGAGGAGAGATTCGTGCACTCATAAAAGGGTGCAAAAAGGTTTATCCCTCCTCAGGAAGCAAACAACGGCTTTTACAGCCGCTATTTTGTGATTCCAAAGAAGGATAGGGCCTCCGCCCAATTTTAGATCTGAGACATTTAAACAAACGGCTGAGGTCGTTCAAATTCAAAATGCTGACCCTGCGTCAGGTGATGAACTCTGTACGCCCAGGGGACTGGTTTACGTCCGTGGATTTGAAAGATGCTTAAGGCCCCGGCAGGCCCGGATTATCAGATGGGCCAGCTGGGCACAGGCCCAGGGGGCCACGCCCACCATGGGGCCCACCGCAGGGAGCCCACTGCAGTTTTGGGGAAGAAAGAAAATAAAATATCCTTAGATTTTAAATACGACAGCCACAGAGATAACCAGTAAGATCCACGCTCTTCCTGTTATTTTTATTTTTAATTTGTATTTTTATTTTTATCTTCACTGAGTTGGAAACCATAGTAACATGCCGCGCCGCTGGCCCGCCCCCTAACCGAGTTTATAAAACAGGTAGCACTGCGTTGATCGGACTGTGTGAGTTGTCGTATCTGAGAAGCAAAAATGAGTGAGAGTAAGAGAAGTGGTTTCCAAAAACGAAAGAGAAAAAGAAGAGAAGGAGACGTGTTTATTAAAAAGTATGCCATCTATTCATACATTCTTTGCAAAACGTTTGGAGGAAAATCCGGAGAAGGAAGAAGTCGTTGTGGAGGATGCTGACGGTGAGCAAACTAACATGAGTCCGGAGGAGGAGGCTATTGCTAGCTGCACAACACAACCGCTTGAACCTAGCTGTAGCAGCGCCGCCAGTTCAGATTGGTTTTATCGGGTGTGCGACCCAGCATTGTGGGGGACAGTCGATGAAAAGGCTCGCGCTGTCCTTATCGATCGTGGAGCTGCCAGTTTTCATAATCGGGCGGCCAGATATCCAGCTTTTTTTTTAAAGCTAGAAATTAGAAGATTTTGAGCTAACCAGCAACGTTAGCTTGGAAGCGTTGCCTTCTACAAATGAACCCAACCTGAGCTAACAACGGCAGCTAACTTTACTGAAGAAATGTCTACGGTAGAAGAGCTAACAAAACAAGGAATGCTTCAAGTACCAAGAGTCTGAGCTGGTGAGGGTGCTGGACTTTGAGGACTTGGTTTGTGACTTTGCAAAGAAAAATACCAAAAAGAAGAACTTCTAAAGGTAAGAGCCACCGTGCTTTCTGTGAAATGAGTACCGTAGTCCAATGTAAACTGTTATGACTGTGCACATAGCTGTGTTATGTGATGGAATCATTATATCTTCAGTCGTAACATTTGAGAAGTGCTTTCTGCTTGAGTGATTTTCAGTGAACACTTTATTGTCATAAGCTTTAGCCATGCACTGGCTTGTGACAATTTATTTCATTTAATTGTTGTTGTGTGATTTATGAGTGAGATGGCAGTACTTGGTATTCATTTTTGACCAATAAGCAGTGGCGCTCCCAAGTGGGGACCCGGGGTGGCATGACAATCCCTGGAATTGTGTTCAGTTGATAGAAGACATACAGAGCCATCTTCTGCAATTAAAACATACGTGTAAAACCCAATAAATGTGAATGTGTTGTGTGTGTGTGTTTGTGTGTGTGTGTGTATAAATATATATAGTAAAATAGGTGTTAGGTTAGGGAGGGGGCCCTGTGAGCTTCGGTGCCCAGGGGCCCCTGGGGTTGTTAATCCGGCCCTGGGCCCCGGTATAGCTCTGCGTTCGGCCGAACGCCGCTCTGTGCACGCGTTCTGTGCGCGCGCGTTCACCCGTACAGCTCTGCGTTCGTTCTCGCATTCGTTCTCGCGTTTTCGCTCCAAATTATTGACGTCATTTGAGAAGCCACAGTGAAGAGCGTTTGCTGATTGGTCATTTGCTAACACGCCTACTGAATTGATTGACAGGTCGGGGGAGGAAAAAAGGCGAGCCGGCAGCTTCAGCGTAGCGGTGTTCTGTGTTTATATCTTATTAAAAAGTTCTTTAAAAATTTCAAAAAAACAGGGAGCGCTGCTCCTGTATCCCACCAGGATATCTGTAGAACCTCCCGCAGTCACGTAGGACCCGAGTTTAATTTGCTTGTGACAAATTAATTCATTTCCTCATCATTTTAGTCATGGAGTCAACGGAGGAGGAAGCGATCACTTGACTTTTGGCAAAAAAACAAAAGAAAAGGCCAGATTAGGAATGAAGTAGAGGAATTTAATACAAAACAGTCCGACGTCGAGTAGTTTATTGTGAGACAACGCGCCGCGCTTACGCGGTCGTAAAATTTGAGCTTTGCGCGTTCGTGCCCTGCGGGACTTGAACGGCGTCGAGTGGCGTTCGGCCGAATGCAGAGCTATACCGGGGCCTTTACTTTCATATCCCAATCATATCCAAACACAGAAAATTTCTGCGGTTTGCGTTCTAGAACACAGCATACGAATATCAGGTTTTGCCATTCGGTCTGTCTCTGGCTCCTCGAGTGTTTACAAAATGCCTCGAAGCTGCACTGACACCGATAAGAAATCAGGGCATCAGAACTCTGAACTATTTAGATGACCTCCTCATACTGGCTGTGTCACGCTAGCAGGCCAGAGCCCACACAAACCTGCTGGTGTCACACCTGCAGTCGCTGGGCTTTGTAATAAACAAAGACAAAAGCTAACTGGTGCCAACCAGATGATCTGCTTCCTAGGTCTCCAGCTAGACTGCATTATCATGCAAAGCTGTCAGAGAGGAGATTATCAAACTTCAATCAGTGCTTGGCTCCGTTTCAACACAATCAGGGTTAACACTCAAACATTGTCAACGTCTCTTCGGCTTCATGGCCTCCATGGTCGTAGCAGTCCCTCTGGGTCTGTTAAATATGAGGGCTTTTCGACGCTGGTTTCACACGAAGCAGAGACATGCCCCCCTTCACATCAGCGGGTGAGAATTACTCCATCCTGCTTCCACCTCTGTTTAATGATGGAGGTGGAGGCCTCTGAGTTCAACTGTCCCCCTCTTACAATGCTGTTATTGCTAGTATCACTCAGCCCTCTGTGAATAGCAAACAATCAGGGTGCTAACGATCCATCGTTAGGCTGATGGTCCTCCTTGATCATGTGAGCAGCTGATTTTGGCTGTCATCAGCCAACTGGTTGATCCACTGTGAGAGGGTGCTATTTATAAGACTGAGCTGAATACAGCAGCTCAGACTGAGGAAGTCTTTCGGACGAAAGACGAAACGTTTCTACAGTTTTTTTTTTATGTCAAGAGGGCCAGACTTAGCCTTTTTAGATTTTTCTACCTGGATTATTGAGCATGCATCAGGGTATACAAATATTTCAAAATATTTTTATTTTATTATTTCATAAAATAAATAAAAGATAAAATTAAGTCTTCTATGTAAAATGGTGAAAAGTTCCAGAAGTTCCAGAAGGGTGGCGCCCTTGCGCCCCCTACTGGCCGGCTGCCCCTGATGTGAACTAATATTTAGATCAGGGGTCACCAACCTTTTTGAAACTGAGAGCAACTTCGTGGGTACGGACGGAGTCATACAAAGGGCAGCAGTTCGATAAACTCTTCAGAAATAACAAAGCATAAATTGAAAAAAATGTATAATAAACATATTTTTAAGAACATATTTTTAAGATATACATTATAAAATATATATAAATACAAAAAAGAACAACAACAACTGAATAAAATGAAAATTTGTTGCGAATTCAAAAGGTTGAAGGAAGCTCTGAAACGAATGTGCAAGTTATGCAGGTTTATTGTACATAATAAGAATAAACCTTACAGCAACAACAGACCTCTCACCGAGCACAAGTCCACACACACATCTTCGAAGGCGGATCACGGTTTTATACCTCCAGATGACGTCATCGCCTCATGGGACCAATCCTGGAACCGAACCGCCTTGGAACCGCCCTAGAACTTCCCCTACTCTGTACGTGATCCGTCTCTCAGCCAACAAGCTACCAGCTCTGTATGTCAATCATCCAGTGTTATGTCTGTTGTATGTGCAGGCGTGTAACTGTTCCCTAGTGAAAACAAAGCCCGAGAGAAAGACGTTCTGCCTAGTGTCACATTTCACATTATAAGGCAGAATTAAGTGAATACAAATAATGGAACATAATGGGTGTAATGTAATACTGATAGAAATATATTTCAATTCCCCTTTTGACATGACAAACATCATGTCAACAAAATCCTATATGTTCTATGTGAGAATGCAATTAAAAACTGGACACACATTGGAAATCTCTAACATTCCCACCCACAGCAATATTACATCTAAGTTACCCACCCAGAATATAAAACCCTCATATAAAATAATCATCAATACTAAATGGTAATAAAAACCAAACAGAATAAGATCAGAACAAACAAACAAAAAAAAAACAGACAAAAACAAAGAATAAAACAAATGTAACAAACAAATAGAAACAAGACAAAACAAACAAAAACAATGAACAAGAATTGATGGGGATTTTAAACCCCTGTTACCTTAATAAAAACCACACAAAGATAAACAAGAGAACAGTGTTAAATCAGACAAACAACTTTGCAAAGGGGAATGGCTTTTAATGTCTTTTGAAACTTAGTTTTGGTCTCAAATACATTGTCCTGCACAATTCCGAATTGTACTGGACATGACAAGCTATTTAAACAAGAAGGAGGTGGAGTTTTGACAGCTCTGACGTCTTACAGATAAAACAAACAAGTCATGGTTCTGATCAAACAAGAACATCTAATCCAAAGATTGTCAAGGCTAGAAGACTGTCTCTTCTGTATCAAGGAGCAAAGCAAACAACATGTTTGTACTATCAAATATAAGTGTTTAAAGGGAACAGAGAATATTTGATATAAGTGAGCTGGGTTATAATTATTGGGTCAGAGTAATTAGTTTTAGATGATAAATATTGAACATCTCCATCATTTCATCCTCTTTATCATATATAAACTGATCATTATCAATCAGGTGAGCGGTGCGGAAAAACATCCCCTGAGGCCGAATTTCTAATTAGGGGCAAAAACTCACACCACCGTCCCGTGCCTCCACAGTAACGCCCTGACAAATTCAGGATCACATTTTTAGGATGGTTTGAGAGATATAAAGTTTTGGATAACTCTGTGGTGATGATTGTCATATTGCATGACTTATTTCAATATTTGTGAGAAATAAAGATTTTGATTTTGAGGAGAATTTTGCAATGAGTATGGTCTCACTTTATGGCTTATGTCAAAAGTTTTAAAAGGAATAATATATTTAGCAGGGATTAGTCTATTTAACCACAAAAACTAAGCTTTTTCCAAAGAAATAGAACTTTTGAGAAGAAACATATATATATAAAAAGAACTAATCTATTTGTGTTAAACAAATAAAAGAAATAAGCTATTTAATTTGTTTTAAAATAAAAAGAACCAATCTAATTTGTCTTAACCAAAGAACCAATCTAATTTGTTTTAACCAAAAAACCAATCTAATTTGTTTTAACCAAAAAAGAACCAATCTAATTTGTCTTAAACAATTAAATAGAACTCATACACTTTCAAAGATGTGGGAAATAATTCTCAAACACACAACAAAATAGCCCTTTATGGGCACAAAAATAAAATAAACTTTTAGTTAGTTACTGTGGGTAACTCCTTAACTTAACTTAAACTAAATTCTGTAATCGGCTATAATAATAATTGTTTCTTTAAACATAAAATAAAATTCCATTCTTACTATCTAAAACATTTGTATTTAATGGCAAAAACAACACAACAACAAATGATTTCATTCTTCAGTGAAAATGAGTAATCACTCACTCTGATTTGAGGTTATTTTAATTAGTAAGTTATTCTTAATTAGCATGATCATCAAAATGAGTAGCAGGAGACGGAGACGTTTTATACTCACCTAAAATACTTTACCTTTTTCATAGTCTGTAGAAAAAGTCAAAACATACATACAGACATAGACAGACATATACGTACAGACAGACATACATACATATAGACACACATACACATATACATATAGACAGACATACAGCTGTATAGACAGACATATGTGGTTCATGTTCTCAAAATAAGTCCAGTCTATAGTCAGGGTCAGTCGTGTTTTAAAAATATAGAACCACCACATTTCAAAATCAACCTTTCAAATCAACCTTTTGAATAGATCCAAAACTCCAGGGCGTCCCCCATCTTTTCTCTTTGGATCTGTTAAAAAATAAATACCTGTTTATCAAATGACATATACATACCTGTTTATTAAACAACATACATAAAGCAATGTGGTTTGTAGGTTTATCTGATTTATCCTACAGTACAACGTGCTTCTTAAATGATCCTTTAAATGGCTATGCTGTTGAATATAAAAATCTAAAAAGTTATTTTTTGTATAACTGATCATCTAATCAATGAATGAGCTGTTTCCTTTTATGAGCCTTCATTAATGTTATTAGTGATATATTCCTTATTATTATTAGTTATTTCTAGGAACACTTTCTCTTCCCTTTTTTTTTTTGTTTTGTTTTCCTGTCTGCTTGGCTTGTTTCTATCGTACAGCACCTTGGTTGGCCCGCGTCCGCCAAAGTGCTCTATAAATAAAGTGGTATGGTATAAATAACAATCTAAGATTTAAAGCATAAAGCTATAAAAATTGTTTTAACAATAACTTCCTTGTGGCAAACCAGACCCACCAAAACGCACTCAGTCAGTTCAAGGACAATTGCTATCCTTCCTTCAGCTCCACAAAACTTTTGCATGAATGTTTGTGGAGACACAATTTTAATCTGTAAAAGAAAATATAAACATTAACTTGTTTCAGGGTTATGAGCTGGGACCACCATCACGAAGTTACTGGAAGTGGAAAAATAAGTCGTCAGACCCACATAATATAAACTACAAATTCTGTGGCCTTGCTCTAGCAGGCCATATCATGAGAATGTGTTACATTAAATAAAATTAAGCAGACTGCAGTTTTGAAACACGATACCAGGATTATTGACAGATCTTCACAGATCCATACGGGGGGCATGACCTTCAGCTGGACAGTTGGCGTGGTTGACTTCAAGACCTGTTCTCTTTGTCTTTCTGGAGAACCTGTTCAGCTCCCTCTTGTCACAGCATCCAGTGAGATCTTTGTTTCTGGGTGAGATCTTTGCTCCTGGGTGAGATCTTTGTTCATCATCGATCCATCACACCCGGACCGCATATTCTGGTCATTTGTGTTTGATGACCGTGTTCTGACAGTTCTTTGTGAAAGTCTTTGTGGTGTCATTTGTTCAGAGAAAAGTCCAGCGCCCTCGTCAGTGCCATTGTTTTAAAACCCCTCGAATGTTTATTTTGAGCAGGGCAGCCTGGGAGTCCAGCCTTGGTGTTCTCGGTGAAGTCAGTGAGCCAGTTCCGGACATGCCCTAAATATTGAATCTGATCCGATCCAATCAATAACCACAGTAGTTTGTGATTCAAAAATTCAGACGCTGCATGTGTTCTTTGACATGACCCTATCATAATATATGTACTACTAACCATGTGTTTCTGTAAAGTGTCGTGAGGTCCTACAGACTTACGGTTTCCGCTCCACAAACACCGTGATGCCGCTTCTAAGAAAAAAATGAGAAAAATAGAAAAACGTAAAAATCCTTAACAAACCAGGCTCAAAGTAATCATGTTATTTCTTATAAGCGTTTACCTTGAACAGAGCCACCTCTGCAAGTCTGGTTTGCACAATGGAATTTAAAATGTTCATTTACATAAAAGTGAATTTTCAACAGAGGCATCCTTTTAATCTGATCTGCATAACCGATCTAAAATCATTAATTTACGTATGAGTAAAATCGTCAATTTAACCTGAAACCTGAAATATTGTAGCCCAATTATATTTCAGAAAATATCATGCATGTCAATTTATTGAAATTATTAAGATAAGTCCTCACTTACCACTTTTCAGTGGTTCACTTATCAAAAGTCAAAGCATGGGCTGGGTGATTTTGCCCTGTGGTCCCAAGTTTTCAATGTTTAAAGTCCAATTTCCACTTATTACAAACTGAGATTCAAATAGAAAAGTATTGATTAAAATTAAAATGTGGAATTAGTCAAGGCGTGTCTGTGAGTACTTCCCGGTTTAATATTCCAAATTATTATTATTATATACACAAACCCAATCTGTCTGAATAAAAACAACCCTTATTACTGCTGTCAAAGCTTTTGCATTACATGGTCAAACAATATGTTATTCTAATTACCTATCAAATTTACCAGACCTCTTTTTGCCTTTAATGGTCATAATTTATGCAAATCAATATCAAAATTAGGTTTTAACAATAAAATGTGTCTTTCACTCCTGGCGAGTTGGCTGGATTCTTGTGCGTATTAAACCTACTTGCTGAAAAGTTACTTCTAATAAAGCATTTTTATTATTAATCATTACAGTCACATTATATAACTCTTAAAAGGAAACAGCACTTATAATCTACTTAACTGTGTAACAGCTCTTTAAAATTGATAAAACATTTTCAATGTATGCAAAAATCGTTTTAAAATGATGAATTTAAACTGAGCGTTTCAACTTACAATCTAGTCAAAAATCTATTTGACAAGAATATATATATTTTTTATTCTTTATAAGTGTCAAAGTTTTATCAATTTAGTTAAACTTTTAAAAGACAGAATTTACTGGCAAGTCTAAAAATAAATTTCTGCTAAATTTTTCTAAGACTTGTTATCCTAAAATGCCTAAACTTAATTTTGATCTGATTATGGTTGTTAATTTAAATTAACAAGCTTATTATAAAAGTTTAAATAGTCAATAATTGTAATTCAATGCAGTATACCGGTAATACTTGCTCTACTTCCCATTTATTTTGCATTAAATCCAAATATATTCCGCGTTTTATCAACATCCTATGCGACTGCTATAAAAACATCCAGTTCCTCTCACTTCACCTCGCAGTAACAGACCCTACTCAGAATCTGAAAACATGAACTGAACCTCTCTGGATGACCAAGATAAAACTGTTTTTGTTTCATGAATGTTACTTGTCTGTTCCCCTCAGATAATCACAGGTGTCTGTGAGCATAGTTGCCAAGTCCGCTCATCATAAGCTACTCTGGGCTCTTTGTTTTCTGTAGTCGCTTATCGTGGTTACTTGGGCTTACTTTGAACTTAAAGTCGCTCATTTGGGCTTGTTATTCATTTCACTTTATTCTTCGTTTAGTGACAAGACCACGCTAAAACTAGCTCCAATAAGTGGGGAAATATGGGGAAATAATATAATTAAAAAATGGGAGAAAAGGGCGCATACTTAGCATGGTTAGCTGTTCAATTTTTTAGTTTATTTTTACTAAGTTGTACGCAGCTTTCATGAATGTCTATTGTTGTCATTGTCAAGTGTTGTCATCACTCTTCATTTAAAATTCAGATCTCAAATGAGTCCCAGAGGTTTAATGGGATTAATCTGTATAAATATGCAAAATGTATCTTTATTTTTTTAGAGTGGCTATGTTTTTCAAAGTGTTTAGCATAATTTTTGCCGTTTGTATGCAACGTCATAATAAATGTATGTGTATACTGGTCAAAAACGGTCTTAGTTTTACACAATGGGGTGGGTTGCCAGTTGGGCTCGTTTTGGGCTTGTTTTGGGCTGGTCGCTTGCTTCTGTCGCGAGATCTGGCAACACTGTATCAAAGTTCTCATGACAACAAGGCCTCCTGAATTCTTGCCTCGTCATCATTCAGCTTTTTCGACAGAACTATTTCGATAAAAATTGGTAAGCGAATTCTCAGTTTCTTTTTGCAGAGAAAACAATTTAGAAACGTTTGGTTTCACAGTACAACGGCATTTGCACTGTCTTCGGACGGACGAAGCTTTTAGCTGGCGGCTCCGTCAGCATTAGCTTAGCTTTCATTTCCGATAAAAAACGTAATTTTTGGATTATGTAAAATCGGATCTTTCTTCGTCAGATTTTCATGATAAAAACGGATCTGTCCGCTTGGTTCAGCGAAACAATTTGGAGTCTTTCTCGCTAAAATTTTATTAAATCGGACCGCTGATGTGGGCGCCAGGCCTACTGTTAAAACGTCCTAATTTAACGTTGTTAAGCCTTTAAAACCTAAAGTATTTGGATTAGAATTTTATAAACTAGATTGATCAAATACTAAAGTCTTTTTGTCGCATTCGGCTACATTCATGATTTAAAAAAAGTATTTAAATATTTATTTTATATTTAACCATAAGTTTTTAGGTCCTGTATATCAGAGATGATTATGTAACTATTTATAATTTTTCTTAACATCAGGAAAAATACAATGGGAAATGTTTGCAATCAATCCTCTCTCAGTCACGTTTTAAATGGAATGCTGAAGTAAGAAAGTAATAATTTGTATATGTGTGTTCACAGATCCACCGAGAATTCTCCAAGCAAGACAATCAAATTTCTTGGTTTGTAAAATTATTTAAATAAAAATCTACTTGTCAACATCAACTTTAGTTCTCGTGCCATATTTATGTTTATTTTTATTTTATTTATGTATGTTTCATTAGTACTGCCTCTCTGTTAGCACAGTACTTTTCTTGTAAGTAAATACAGCATAAATTTTCACACAGACGGGGAAGGAGGGTGTGGGGGAGGGAGTGGGGGGAGGGA
>JBBPBX010091015.1:0-14013 GCA_038048925.1 Garcialebias charrua
ACTCTCTGACTTTTTCAATGACATTATAATAACAGACACTGCAGAGATTTAAGTAGTAAGCTGGGATTGATAGAAAAACTAACGTTTGTGAAACTCTCTGCTTTCTCTTGCTTTGACTGGTACACAACCACATAATACTGGGTATGTAATCAGTGCGTGCCAACAAAGTGACTGTAGGTTGTGTGCTTAGTTTGATATTTTGGCAGCTGAAATGTGGCCACACTATTTTCTGTCTGCATTCTTCATTTGAGGTTTTACATCGAGCATGCTAAAACAAACCTAACCTAAATGTTTTGTCAGTGTGGTTTATTTGGGCTGGTGTGAGATCTGTCAGTAAGCAGACATTCCCTTTTGAGTCTCAAAGGAGAAAGCATGACTTATACTGTATACTTTAAGAATTTAAAATATGTTTTCTCGGTTGATTACTTTTATTTTTATTTTTTTTGTTACTTTACAGCTAGTATCACATTCTGTGGTACAACAATGTCAGAACACATAGTTACCTGTAATAATTTGTCACCCTAACTAAATTGGATTGTTTTCCCTGGAAAATTTTAACTCATTCTTTCATTCTTCTAGCTTTAATTAATTTTATTTTTTATAAATATAAATTAAAATTGTCGAAACAAGTACTTTGCTGTCACTCAAAATCAAAAGAAACTGCATGAGCTTCAGCTAGACTTCTCAAATACATTAGTTACTGTACACTGTATTTATTTTTATCCAAAAAAGCTAAGTCTGGTCCTCTGGACATTCAAAAAACAAAACAAAACAAAGCAAAAAAAAAAAAAACTGTAGAAACGTTTCGTCTTTCGTCCGAAAGACTTCCTCAGTCTGAGAAGCTGTGTTCAGCTCAGTCTTATAAATAGCACCCTCCCACAGTGGATCAACCAGTTGGCTGATGACAGCCGAAACCAGCTGCTCACATGATCAAGGAGGACCATCAGCCTGACGATGGATCGTTAACACCCTGATGGTTGTTTGCTATTCACAGAGGGCTGAGTGATACTAGCAATAACAGCATTGTAAGTGGGGGACAGTTGAACCCGGAGGCCTCCACCTCTGTTTAATGATGGACGGTTTCTTTTCACAAAGATGGCCTCCTTTACTCCTCTCTCAAACCATTGTTCCTCTCTATCAAGGATGTGAACATCTTCATCCCTGAAAGAGTGACCGCTGGCCTGGAGATGAGTGTAGACTGCAGAGTCCTGACCTGATGATGTTGATCTTCTGTGCTGGGCCATCCTTTTGGCCAGTGGCTGTTTAGTTTCCCCGATGTAAGACTGATCACAGCCCTCCTGACACTGAACAGCATACACAATATTACTCTGTTTGTGCCGGGGGACTGGATCTTTGGGATGAACCAGTCTTTGTCGTAATGTATTTTGGGGTTTAAAAGCCACTGGGACGTTGTGTTAGAATAAGTCTCATGGCTGATGGTCCTCCTTGATCATGTGAGCAGCTGGTTTCGGCTGTCATCAGCCAACTGGTTGATCCACTGTGGGAGGGTGCTATTTATAAGACTGAGCTGAACACAGCTTCTCAGACTGAGGAAGTCTTTCGGACGAAAGACGAAACGTTTCTACAGTTTTTTTTTGCTTTGTTTTGTTTTGTTTTTTGAATGTCCAGAGGACCAGACTTAGCTTTTTTGGATTTTTCTACCTGGATTATTGAGCATGCATCAGGGTGTATTTATTTATATTTAAAAAACAGTATATGCATCAGCTTGTGCTGAACAAATATGGTGAAAGTGCTCATCAACTGGCTATTTTGCAAAGGTCAGAGCAACATAATATGGGAAGTTTTTATGACTCTACCTCATATTGGATTATATTACTTTCTGCCTGCTCCTTCAATAAGTGTGATAATCCTCATTCAACACTTGCTCTTCTCAAAGGCGGGACATCTCCTCTCGGTCTCCGCTTTGCTTTTGCTTTGTCTTTTCTGTGAAACTGTCTGAGAGCCTCTCTTCTACTAAATCTTCTGAATCATAACTATGGACTTCAATTTGGTCAGTTGGCCCCTCAAAACAACTGATAACATTTCTTCAAAAAGAAAACAGTCTGTAGGCGAGCCGATTTGCCCTGTTGGCATGCACACAGCTGGATGGAGGGAGATGGAGGGAGTGTCTCAGTGGTTTAAGAATCACTGTTTGACTCTGAACTGCAACAAAACAGTCTCAATGTGTTTCACTATCCGGCGTAAAGTCTGTAACTTTTCAATTGTGATTGATCAAAAGGAAATCCAAAAAGTGGAAGAGTTTAAATATCTGGGTGTCATTTTAGATTCCCACCTTAACTTTGAGGCTCACATTAGGAAAATGTTTAAAACCATTAAGACAAATATAAATTGTTTTCGTCTTATAAGATCTTGTTTATGTGGAAAATCTGCTCAGTTGTACCTTCATGCCATGATTATGTCTCATTTCTCATACTGTGTCACTGTCTGGAGCCACGCAACTCAATCGGCTTTAAAACCTATGAGGATGTTGTACTCACAAGCACTGAAAGTTCTAGACCAAAAACCATTGAAGTGGCACCACTGTAAAATACTTGATAAATATAACCTATTAAGCTTTGACAATTTTTTAAAATTTTCTTGTTTAAAATTAACTTTTAAATGTATTAATGGTCTTGTCCCTGAGCTGGTGAGCAGAATGATTTTAAAAGTCAGCAGCTCAGGAGTTGCAACAAGAGGTGCAGTTGATGGAGACTGTAAACCTGCAAAATACAAAACATCATTTGGTCAATGCTCCTTCTCATTTAAAGGTCCCCATATCTGGAAGAGTTTACCATCAGCAATAAAAACATTGACTGATCTTAGAGTTTTTAATTGCCGGGTGAAAAAATGGTTGAAACAAAACCAAATCTGTGAACACTGAACCCCATGGGGACAGAGGAGCAGCTGTGTGTGTGAGGGAACTGTTTAAAGGGGACCACAGATGCAAAATTCACTTTTTAATGTTTTTTTTACTCAACTTTGGGTATTTACTTCATAAAAAAACAGTCCTTGTGCCAAAAAAATGCACCCAGTGGTTTATTTACTCTAAGTAGATTTATTTATTTTTGATAAATACACCAGGATTCACACTTCCTGCAGTTATTGACGTCACAGGCCGTAGCCAATCACCTCAAACCTGAGTCCAGCCCCTCACCTAGCAACCCCTGGTTAGGCTCAACCCACTTCTGTATTAAACACATGACTGTTGTTTTTCATGATTTCATCTCATCTTTTGTTTATATGTTCTTAATTTCATGTGTACAGCACTTTGTTGCAGCTGTGGTTTTTTTAAATGGCTTTATAAATAAAGTATAATTGTTATTTTTATATTTTAGTTCAATTTTTAGTGTATTTGCGATCGCTCCCAACGCGCAGCCGTCAAAAATTAAACGAGCGGACCCCCGGCGTAGGGACCAGCGGCAACGGGACCCTCTTCTGGCGCGATGGAGCGGAGCTTCAATTGTACAGCCTCGCTGCTGCCCTCGCAGCAGCCTCGCAGCAGCGAGGACCTTCTCCTTACGGATTAATTTACGGGAGACACTTGGTGAACTTTGTTGTCTTGACTGGAACAGCGATAACTCCCAAAATCTCCGCGTGCAACGAGCGGAGCTGGCGAACACCGGAAGAGGAACAAGCTAACATTAGCTTCGGATTCGGGTGGTCTCATGCTAAAAGGAGCAGCTAATTGCGGCGCGCTCAGACGGGTTTCGGTAAGTTATCTTAAGCTAGCACTAACAGTAAGTCAAATGAGTAATAAAAAAAGAGCTAATTTTAAAACAACAACACATTACAGATACTGGCTGTTACAGAGGGCGTTAACAGATCGTTGAAGGGCGTGGACTTCAAGAAACCGGTCGTTCAAAACGAAAGTTAAAAATGGCAGAATTAAAAAGGGTATAATTAATTATCTAAGAATTATTTTGTGTATTAAAATGAATTAATATTGTCAAGATAGCACACAGACATAACATAAAAAATTTAAATACCTATATGTGGTCTCCTTTAATCAATTTAAACAATTCAATTTTAATTTTATTTTAGATGTTTTTATATGGGGAACTGTTTAATCTTAATTAAATTTTAGTTTTATTTCAGTTTTTATATACAAGTCCAACCAAAGACTGGGTTTTCAAATTAGCCTGTGGCTAGAAAACCTGTGTACAAAACAACGGTTGCTTTGTTTTTAACATGTAACATTGTTTATTGTGCTGTCCTTGTTCAAATAAACTTGAATGAATGAATGATATCTCATCGACTTGGAAGACTTGATGACGTGTCTATCTCTGCTGTCATCTGTGGATCTTAAGGACGCATATTTAATAGGATTAATGAAAACTGGTTCCTGCCGGAAAAGGGTAGCATGCCCTCTCCGGGTCGGGGAGGAGGTCCTGCCCCAAGTGGAGGAGTTTAAGTATCTCGGGATCTTGTTCACGAATGAGGGAAAACTGGAGCGTGAGATCGATAGGCGGATAGGTGCAGCGTCCGCAGTGAAGCGGGCGCTGTACCGGTCTGTCGTGGTGAAGAGAGAGCTGAGTCAAAAGGCAAAGCTCTCAATTTACCGATCGATCTACGTTCCCACCCTCATCTATGGTCATGAGCTTTGGGTTATGACCGAAAGAACAAGATCTCGGATACAAGCGGCTGAAATGAGTTTTCTCCGCAGGGTGTCTGGACTCTCCCTTAGAGATAGGGTGAGAAGCTCAGTCATCCGGGAGGGACTCGGAGTAGAGCCGCTGCTTCTCCACATCGAGAGGAGCCAGTTGAGGTGGCTCGGGCATCTGGTTAGGATGCCTCCTGGACGCCTCCCTGGTGAGGTGTTCCGGGCATGTCCCACCGGGAGGAGACCCAGAGGAAGACCCAGGACGCGCTGGAGGGACTATGTTTCTCGGCTGGCCTGGGAACGCCTTGGGATTCCCCCGGAGGAGCTGCTCCAAGTGGCTGGGGAGAGGGAAGTCTGGGCCTCCCTACTTAGGCTGCTACCCCCGCGACCCGACCCCGGATAAGCGGAAGAAGATGGATGGATGGATGGATGGTTCCTGCTTTTTGGATTTGTCTGGTTCCTGGTCTATCAACACAAAGGGAAGACGTCGGCATCAAATCTGGACCTGGTCAGGCTTCCTGCCTTACATGATGGCTTGATTCATGTCTCGAAAACCTAGGCTTTTGGCTGAATGGATTGGATCTTATGGTGTGTTCACACAGAGCAGCGTTTTGAACCTCCAAACTGCTCCTCACGCACGCAAGTGGACGTACTTGTAAATGTAGCGTGTTCAAAACTGAACGCCAGAAGCCAGAAGCTGCTGGGTGTGTGGGCGGAGCTTACCGGTACACAGAGCCCTGCACACGGAGTCCTGGTCACTCCGCCAGGCGAGGAGGAGCTGTTTATATCCGTCTCTGTCGAGCAGACTTGACTGGTCGTGAAGGAATTGTCGCGAACACACAGCTACAATGAGTTTCTCTTCCATAGTTCACGAGCTCGCGGGTCTTTTCTTTTTTTTTTCCGACAAACAATACGTCACATAGTGCGCGCGCACCCTCGTTTCCGCGTCACATAGGGACTCTCCCACTGCCCCCTCTCTTCTGCCCCCCGACTCTCCCTGATTGGTTGACACACCAACCAATCAGGTGGAGTTGAGCGGCGTTTGAAAAGTTTGAACCGCGAAATCTTCAACATGTTGAATGCTCGGTTTGGAGGTGGAAGCCGGTTCACGTGCACGAAAAAACGCTACTCAGCACGCTCCTCACGCACGCGACCTGACGCCAGACGCCAGGAGGTGGCTGGAAGTGCGTCCACCATTGATTTTACATGGAGGCTGGAAGCTGGAAGCTTGAAAACGCTGCTCTGTGTGAACACACCATCAGGGATTTTCTAAGGCACGTTCCATTGGTGTGGTCATTTTAATTTGGACATTTCGGAAGCAAGTGGGCCGACACAGACTGAAGGTAGATGTAATTAAAGTTATGCCTGTTCCCAAAACAATTGTGTTTATCTGACATTCGGCTCCCCGACTGGCCTTGATAGGCCGTCTTATCTCAACACGCCTGAGAAGTTTTGTAAACTTGATGCTCTCACCCCTCCCAAACCTGCTACTGAGGAATTCCACGGACTTTTCAGAGGAGCACAGCTGAATAAACATTCTGTCATCATTTCAGGACTCTCGCCTCTGGCCGTCCTCGGCAGCTCCCCATGCGTGTGCACAGATCTAGGGGGCGCCCGTGGCACAGTGGTAATGGCAGTCGACCCCTGATCAGAAGGTTGGAGGTTCGAATCCCGCATCCGCCCACTATGTGTCGTTGTGTCCCTGGGCAAGACACTTAACCCCGAGTTGCTCCCGGTAGGTATGGATGGCGCCTTGCAAGGCAGGCTACCACTACCGGTGTATGAATATGTGAATTAATGGGTGGATGGCTGGTATTGTAAAGCACTTTGGGGCTCCTCACAGGGGGCTGGAAAGCGCTATATAAATAAGCTCCATTTACCATTTACCATCTATGAGCTGGCTGCTCAACCGCCTTTGAGTCCCCCCGCCCTCGGCGTAATGTCGGCGTCACTATGTTGTTGTGTGCAAGACTTTTTTTTCATTAACACATTTGTGACCAGCCACTCCAAATCCAGGAACAAGTCGGCACAGCTCTAACTGAGAAAAAATCAATAAACCTTCAACTTCTGAGAAATTAGTGAAAATCGTTTTTTTGCAAAATGTACCAGTTGAAGTTGTGAAGAAACCATCCCATGCTTTAAAAAACACTTTATAAGTGTTTAAACTGATAAACTTTGTGTTAGAAATCCGTTTGTTTTCAGAGTAAAACCAAGCCGCAGTGATTTGCGTACTGGGGGCGGGGACCCTCTCAGCTGATTAACATGCGGGACTTGTTTGGCTGGTATCAGAGCTTTGTTACTGGCTTCGGCCAATAACGTGCAGCTTTGAAAGAAGCACATGGCTACTTAACAGCTATAGATCGCCCAGTGGACACAAGGAACAAGGAAAATAATAAAATAAAGCCGATCAAAGCGTCAGAGCTGTCAGCTGTTTTTCCGACCGACCCGAGGAAAAAAAAAAAGAAGCCTTTACTGCGTGCGCAAGCAAATCGCAAGCAAATCAGTTTCCATCCTACATAATACATCCATCCATACGTCCATCCATCCATCCACTATATTTATTTCATTAGACAAAGCAGACACACGTAATCACCGCGCCATGCGCGCAGCCACTGCGGTAAAGTGAGCCTCTACTCGGCTCCGTGTCTGCAGCCATGGTCTGTGTCCAGCTGCGCATCGCGCAATCACACGCGTTGGATTGGCTTAGGTTTTACAAATCGCAGCAAAGAAACTAAAATTTAAAGCACGATAATGGTGCACCAATTATGCAGATTCAACTGGCCGTTTGAAAAGGTAAAATGTACAGTTAACATCGGATGGATCAGCCGTTGACGCAGCTGTCAGCTGCTGTCAGCTGCTGTCAGCTGCTGTCATCATGATAAAAAAGCTGAATGGAGCAGCGTGTTTAATTAAAATAGCCTTGTTTTTCCCAGATAATTTTGCTCTAAAATGTTTTTGTTTATCTTTAGAATTTATTTTTCATGTTAATATATATTTGGTGAAACAAGAAATCTTATCTTTCTTTCTTTGAAATACATTATTTGGATGAATGGATGGATGGATGGATGGAAACCGACCAGCCCACAAAAGCTTAATAAAAAAGACCTACAGCAAAGATAAGGCCTTTCTGCCCTGATGACACAAAAGTCATGTAGCACCAACACCTTTGTGACATCTAAAATAAGTCTGTGCAGGAGCTTGGTGTGTGTAAAGCCTTATTTTATTTTGTTTTCCCCCTGTCTAACCTTCTTAGATGCAACATAAGCATCTCCTGAATTTACTCAACATCTTCAGCTATTATACAAACTTTTCCAGTGTCATCAACTTTATAAAGTGCATTCCTGTCCTGTAGGGGAGACCGGGTATGGTTGTAACACTTTTTGCTCCAGCACCTTTAACTCACAGAATTTTTGAGCTAGAGTTTTCAAACTTTTATACAAAATACCCACATTTGTTGACTACAAATGGCACCAATTCAAACCTCTGCAAGAATATCACAGACCTCATGAGTTCATGTCAAATACATGGTGGTCCTTTGTTACAACCACACTTGCTGGGGTAAGTTGTAACAATTAGACAAAATAAGCAAAAACAGAGGCCACACCATGTGATATGCTTCAAAAAGAGGTTTACTGAATTAAAAGAACAATACAAGAACAAAATGTCTCTCTCTCTTTCTGTGACTGACCATAACTCAAATACAGGTGGTCCCCGACTTACGAGCACATCGACTTACAACGTTCCGGACTTACGAGCTGACTAACGAATAGTAAAGTTGTACAGAACATACAGAAAATACAGCACTGGAATGTGTTTTTAGATGAAAGTGTGTTAGCTAACTGTTTGTAAACAAAGTTCTGTGCATGTTTATGAACCACGTTTGTGTTGAAAAATGGGTTCGTAGTAGCGCTAGCATACATTTTCCAACTTAGTCGGGGACCACCTGTATACTGTTTGTGTGTGCATGTGTGTAAATTATTCTACTAGAACAATCTTCCTTAACATGTAGACCTATAATGCCTAAATATAATATAATGCCATATAAGGCCTAAATATGTGTTACAACCCACCCCAACCCTGTCAGCCATGTTTAGCTAGCTGTAGTAGCATAGTGGTTTGAAATTAGCACAGGAAAATGCATCACATTTTGCCTGAGAAATTACACTTTCATCTAATGTAAGTTATATGGTTTTATCTGCAACAGTATAAGTACTAAACAAAATATAGTCATGGTCAAAAAATTTACTTTCTTACCTCAAAATCAGTTTTTTCTCCTTAGTATCTGCATGTACCTGTTTCCAGACTTGACAATCACAATATGGTATTGTGGAGGAAGCGGGTAAACACTGAAATGATCATGTGAATCCTATCTTATCCCTGATTGGTGGAACTGGTGGTGTTACAACTCTCCCCATGTTACAACTATACCCGGTCTCCCCTACCTTTAACACCATTTTTATTATACTTTTACTGCTGTTAATATCATAATTTTTACCATTGGTGTGTGATACTGTTCATTAAATTTTTAAACCTCTTTTATGTTGTGTGTGTGAAGCACCTTGATAACAGTTTATCTGTTTTTTTTTTTTCATTCAAGCTTTATTTATACAGGCTAGCCTCGTTGAGCCACGGGGACTCATTTACAAGAGGGACCTGTCTCACTCACACCTAGGGTCAATTTTAGAGTTACCAATCAGCCTAACATGCATGTTTTTGGACTGTGGGAGGAAACCGGAGCACCCGGAGAAAACCCACGCATGCACGGAGAGAACATGCAAACTCCACCCAGAAAGGCCCCCAGACCGGGATTTGAACCGGGGACCCTTTTAACTGTGCTATATAAATAAAATTGACTTGACTTGACTACTGTAGTTGTGACCCTTATTTTTTGGGGTGGGCTGTAACAAAACAATTAACATTATTAATGTGTAAAACATGTCACAATAACATAAAATACAATTCTTTGTATTAATGTTGTTTTTTTAAAGATCAAAAGGAAGTTTGCCAGTAGGGGTGTAGGAAAAAATAGATTTTTTAAAGACTCTGGATTCTTAGTCCTGGCGATTCAGAATCAATTCTAAATGCTCCAAAATCAATTTTTAAACATGTTTAATTTTACCCTGATGCATGCTCAATAATCCAGGTACAAAAATCTAAAAAAGCTAAGTCTGGTATTCAGCTCAGTCTTAACACCCTCTCACAGTGGATGAACCAGTTTGCTGATGACAGCCGAAACCAGCTGCTCACATGATGGAGGACCATCAGCCTAACAATGGATCGTTAGCACCCTGATGGTTGTTTGCTATTCACAGAGGGCTGAGTGATACCAGCAATGACAGCATTATTGTCCCCCTCTTATAATGCTTGAGTTAAAGGTTACTACACTTTGGTAGGCTGAAGTCTGTTTTTGTCTGTATATTTTGAATTATTTGTATGTGATGGACTGGAGACCTGTCCAGGTGTCCCACGCCTCTCGCACAGTGATGACTGGACATGGACACCAGTGAGCCCCATGACTCTTAAAGGAAGAAGTGGTTAAAGATGATGGATGGATGAATTATTTGTTCCTATATTTTTATTTTATTGTTTTAGAGGAATCCAGGCAACTAAGCTAACCTAATACAGTACTGGTAATTCAAGTTACAGCATTTAATGCATTCCTGTATTATTTGTTTGTATTTTTGGTATGAATATCAAATGATTCAAAAACTTTGATAAAGTACAGAACCTACAATTATTGTTTTAAATAAATGTTCTATTTGTTTACATTGTTGTTAATGTTTTCAGTTTAAAATTATTGTTTTAAATAAATGTTCCATTTGTTTACATTGTTGTTATTCTCAGTTTAAAATTATTGTTTCAAATAAATGTTCCATTGGTTTACATTGTTGTTTAATATTCTCAGTTTAAAATTATTGTTTTAAATAAATGCTCCATTTGTTTACATTGTTGTTTATTCTTTTCAGCTTGTCAGTTACAAAGCTGAAACTAAATTTATGACCATTTTAATAGAAAAATCATTTTTGAATCAAAAATTGTTTCTGAATCGAAAAATTGATTTTGAATCGAATCGTGATACCAAAAATCGGAATCAAATCAATTCTCCAGACACTGAGAGATTCATACCCCTATTTGCCAGCAAAGCTGAAATTCTGCACACCTTCCTAGGCAGAGTCTGTGTTGACAGTCAGTTCTGGGGGTTGGGTTAACGCAAATTAATGTAAATGAACAGCAATTGTTAACACCCCCAGGTAATGCTTCTGGAATGGGGACATTCTTCCAAAACTTTGAAGCCTGTTTTCTCCCTAATCTTATTTGCAGATTGCCAACATTGAAATGGCTGTATCTTCTTCATTTTTTTTTTGAGCGACATGTGTTTGGCATCATCGGATAGCTTAGAACCCACACTTTAAGATTCTGTAAATAACTCAAAATGACCCAGGGGAGACTTGTTCCTGGTTTTGCCACGGCCAGTCACATTTTTGACCTTCAAACAGAGGTAAAAAATGTGTTGGAATATTATTATTTTTTTGTCTCCAAACCCTATGCGTCATTTTTCACCACTTTGTATTGTCTGTCCAACAGATCTCACTTGTAAATGAGTCTTCGAGGCTCAATGTGACTTATATGTTTAAATAAAGATTGAATGAATGAATGAATGATATTCTGCTAATTCATCACTTCATACCTTTGAAAGATGTGGTGGCAGGAATGTTTCATGCAACTCAGTTCAAAATATAAAAAAATATAGAAATCTTTCAAATTTATCTTTATCAAATCTTTATCATTTGCAATGGTGATTTCTATTCTGTTGTCATATCACAATAAGTCACTCGTTTCACTTGATTACAAGCTTTGTAGATGGCAGAGGGCTGTTGAATGCAACTTTTTCCAACTGTTTTTAGATTTGCACTGCTTTCCATAAATTAAACAGCAAGTGGACGTGTTGTGGTCATGTATGAATGCACACCATGGTGTTTTTCTGCAACATTTTGTGATAATACAACAAGGTCAGATTTAAAATGTGTATTGTTTTTCCACTACAGTGAACCACTGAAAGCCAGCTCCCACATTTACAGTGAGCCACAAAGGGCAGCTAATGTAAGGGTACCACTGCCTGCAGCCTGCTCTCCAAGATGGCCACTGATTGTCATCACCTGGCGGTCATCACCATCATAGCTTCACTCCCTAATTAAGGCTGCAGTCCATTGCTAGTCTTCTCTGGAGCATATCACCTCTTATGGTATTGTGTGCCTCTGGTCTAAACATTATCTCCAGTCTAGAATTTGTTCACCTTGTATTCTTGTTTCCAGTTTCCCTGGTTCCTTGGTTCTGGATCTCCTCGTGTCCTGTTTGGATTCCTCTGGCTCAGCCCTGGTCTGACTCTCCTCGTGTTGCACTCTGGACTCCTTGTGCCTTGTTCCTCCAATTGCCTGCCTGCCTCATTTCCCTGGATTTCCCCATGACACCTTTCAGCAACTCTCCAACCGACTGAACTCTTCATCTATCCAAGAACTGTAAGAGAAACAATCTTATTCAATCTTCATCATCACGTTCCCTTGGATATCATCTCTGACCCTCGTCTCCCCTTCTTCCGGGAGTTGCAGAGAGGCGACAAGCTGATTCATTGTACATAAATAAACACTATTCTTTTTGTATTCCCCGTGTCTGTCTCGTTCTGGGTCTCATACCAATCTGGGTTCCTCAAGTTTACAACAGCTAGGGGTTTTATGATCTACTGCTCAGAGATCAAGCAAAACCTACTAATACATAATAAATTAAAAGTGCTGTTCAAATTTTACAGTCTCTTCTTTCTATGCAGTAACTACCTTCAATTAATAAGAACCTTTATTTTAATCACAGGATATTATAAATGTTTAACAGCACACGGTTACAGTTGCTATTAATGTTTTACTGTTCTCATCAATTTCAAATTTGCTTAACAGAATGAAACATGCTTGTTTGGTGGTTGTAAGGTTATACAGCAAAAAATAATGTAGATGTGATGTTTAATCTCTTAAACAATGGGATCAATGCAATCTCATCTCAGGTAAAACATCACAACATTCAGAAATTGATAACCGTGCTTCATTCAAATGTAATTAAAAATGGTCAGACACAACAATACTTTGAGGAAATATTACTAATTTATCAATCTTTATGCCATAGGTCAGAACCAAGTCAAGAGTGTGATGAGAGTGAGTAGGTGTTCAGACATTTTGTGTAAAACCAATTGACTCAAGTTTTTAAAGGCTATACTTTCAACATCTACATGAATATTGAAATCTCCCATTATTATGACTTTTATCAGTATTTAGTCATAAGTCAGTTAAGAATTCTGAAAATTCAGACAACAACTGAGCACAAGAGCCTGTCTGGTGGACGATATATAACTAGTGAGAGTGACCATTCCATTTTCCATTTTGGATGGGATACATTTAGAGACAGTGATTCAAAAGGTATTATAAGTACTAATTGGTTTAGTATTAATTAATAGTCCAGACTGACACATAGAGCTACACCTCCACCTCGACCTGTTGTTCCAGGAACATGACAATTTAAATAATTAGGTGTAGTGGATTAACTTATACTAACAAAATCTTCCTCTTTTAGCCTGGTTCCTGTCAGACATAATAAATCAGTTATCAGGTTCTTATAACTAACAGGGATTTAGAGGAGGGTACAACTCGTAGAGTTGCTGCCTCTCAGCGAGAAGGTTGTCAGTTTAAATTCTGGTCTGGGGACCTGTCTGGGAGGAATTTGCATGTTCTCTCTGTGCATCTGTGGGTTTTCTCTGGTTACTCCGGTTTCCTACCACAGACGAAAAACATGTATGTTAGGCTGATTGATAACTCTAAAATTGTCCCTAGGTGTGAGTGAGAGCATGAATGGGTGTTTGTCTCATTTGTCTCTATGTGACCTTGTGATGGACTTGCAACCTGTCCAGGGTGTACCCAGCTCCTCGCACAGTGATTAGTGGATATGGGCAACGGTGACCCCCGTGACCCAAAAATGGAAGAAGTGGGTAAAAGATAATGGTTGAATGGATGGATAGATTTAGAGGAAAGAGATATGATGTTCAGTAGTCCACATTTAATGATTTTATTTTTTGTTCTGGTAAAGTCATTGTGTTTATAATAACAAGATTTTGATGGTTAATATTTTTAGAGATGATTTTTGGTTTATGTTATTTGAGACATGGGCCAGTTAGCACTGTTTCAATGGGGTTTTAGGTGGGTAACAAAGAAACAGCAGAGAAGTGTGAAAGACTGCTTCCTGGATTGATTTCTAGTCTGGATTGTTAATTGTCCACAACCTGTATGTCCAACTGAATCAGCAAAGTTTTTAGAGAGAAGTGCTGCTCCATTTAAGGTGGGATGGATTCCATCTCTCCACATCAGACCATCTTTTCT
>JBBPBX010091016.1:0-14012 GCA_038048925.1 Garcialebias charrua
ATCCTGCGCCCTGGATCCTTTCCCCTCTTCTCTCATAAAAACCAATCATTCTGCAATAGGCCCACTTATCACTCAAATAATAAATCAGTCTCTACAATCTGGTCATGTTCCACTGCCTCTAAAAACCGCCATCATTAGGCCTCTTCTGAAAAAATCTAATTTGGATCCCGACATTTTTTCAAATTACCGCCCAATTTCACACCTCCCTTTTCTGTCTAAAGTGCTGGAAAAAGCTGTTGCTGCTCAGCTGCAGGATCACTTACAACAACACTCCCTGTATGAGAAGTTCCAGTCTGGATTCAGAGCAGCTCACAGTACAGAGACTGCATTGCTGAGGGTTACCAATGATGTCCTCTTGGCTGCTGACACTGGCTCTCCCTCCATCCTTGTCCTCCTTGACCTCACTGCAGCCTTCGACACTGTGGACCATAGTATCCTCCTCCACCGTCTTCATGTGGAGGTCGGTCTCTGCGACACAGTCCTGGACTGGTTCAAATCTTTCCTCTCCAATAGGCTGGAATGTGTTAGTCTTGGCAACGCCACGTCCCAGACAGTTTGTGTCTCCTGTGGTGTCCCTCAGGGGTCGGTTCTGGGGCCCCTGCTGTTTTCCCTTTACATGCTGCCTTTAGGTCAAATTATTAATCAGTTCAACATTTCTTTTCACTGTTATGCCGACGATACACAGCTTTACATCAGGACTGGAGCATCCTCATCTTCCACCTTGTCATCTCCATCTTCACTCACTGCCCTCTCTGCCTGCCTGGAGGCAATTAGGGCATGGATGAATCAGAACTTTCTTCAATTAAACTGCTCCAAGACTGAGGCCATACTGATTGGCACCCCTCACCAGGTACAAACATCTCCTATAACAAGACTTTCCTTTTCTGGACAAGACATCCCCCTCTCCACCTCTGTTACTAATCTTGGAATAAAAATGGACTCCAATCTTACATTTGAAAATCACATTAAGCATCTGTTTAAAACTTGCTTCTTCCATCTTCGAAACATCTCCAGACTTCGCCCATCCCTAACTTTTTCCGATGCTGAGAAGCTCGTCCATGCTTTTGTCTCCTCCAGGCTCGACTACTGCAACTCCCTGTTTATTGGAATCCCTGGCAAAAACCTTCAGAAACTTCAATATATTCAAAACAGTGCAGCAAGGATCTTGTTGAGAGTTCGTAAATTTGAACATATTACGCCCATTCTCCATAACCTTCATTGGCTTCCTGTCGCCTACAGAATTCAGTACAAAACTGCTCTCATTACACATCAATGCTTACACGGAACTTCACCAGATTATCTGAAGGATATTCTCATTCCATACTCATCCACCCGTTCGCTGCGGTCACAGAACAGCAATCTCCTTCACATTCCGAGAACCAAATTAAGGACCATGGGAGACCGGGCTTTCAGTGTGGCTGCCCCCCGCCTGTGGAACTCTCTTCCTGAATGTCTAAGAGCCCCACAGTCTGTGGTTGACTTTAAGAGCGACTTGAAGACCTTTCTTTTCGACCAAGCATACTCTACCTCCTCATGATTCTACTTTTGATCTTAGCTGATATTGTTATTGATTTTAATTGTTTTATTATTTGTTTTATTGTAATTTAATTCTGTTGCTCCTTGTAGCACTTTGAGATTTTCATTAATGAAAAGTGCGTTATAAATTGAATTCATTATTATTATTATTATTATTATAAATCTGGGATCATAGAAAGTTACATGGCTTATTAAAACAATCAGATTACAGCAGCAACTTCCATGAGTTTGCTTTCAATAGAAGGGATTTTGCAACTCCCAGCTGAATGAATAATTTTTATTATTTCATTTTATGCTTATTTTTATTAAATGTTTAGTGTTTTAGTGTTGGTGTAACTTTTCATACTTTCATACTAATACTATGCAAAAACTACTATGCAAAAACTCAGGACAGTATTACACTTTTAATAAATATACAGTATCTAATTTAGATGATTTTTATTTTAATGCTTGTAGGGTTTTTGTTTAAAATCTCCACATTACTGTATTATTTTTTTATTGACAAAATATTTATTTTACTGTAAGTTTTTAAAAAGTGTATTTTCCTCCTTGGTCCCTGGGTCAACATCTGCAGAGCTCAGGAACTGATGCTTGGTTCTGGACCTGCTCCTCTGCACACCTGGCCTGGTTCTGCTCTTCCTCTTCTAACGATCTTCCTCTTCATCACCCCGCTCTCACTGACTTTATCACGTGACTTTATCGTGCACTGACCTCCGTTCAGCTTCTGCATCTTTTTCTTATTTTTCCTACAGATTTGGTGCTTGACAAATAACTTCCTCCTTCAGAAAGGACGGGGATTGTTTACAGTTTGTGTTCAGCGGTGTGTATGTGCATGTGTGTGCGAGTGTGCAGCTTCTCGCGGTTGATATTTGACTTTATTCAGATAAAAGACGTGGTGTGGATTATTTATCATACCTCTGATTTTACTTGACCTAACAACGAGATTTAAAATCTGTAGTTTTAACACTAATTGACCCACGTACCTGCCCGGTGTGACAAACTCCGTGACTTCTGCATGATCTGACTGAAGCTGCAGACAAACATGCTTGCTTGTAAGACCCGCCTTCCGGATTTTGATTGGTCAAAACAACGTGAGCTTCAATGTGATTGGATGTAATCGCTGTCCATCGATCATTTTAAGTTGAGGCGACCGGCAGGCTGTCGAGTTAATTTGGATGCGCGCAAAGATTTTATTGTGCGCAGAGAATGTCCGGGCAGCGAGGGAACATTGGCTGTGTGTGTGCGGGGGAGGGGGGGCTTTGATTCGCTGCACACGCAGTGCAGCCAAACAAGAGCTGCACGCTTCAAAAACACACGCGCGCACACATGAACGGACTCCTACTCCTGTGAAGCCGCGCGAGCAGTTTTTTTTTTTTTTTTTACAGTTTGGTCAAAAGCCGGAAATCCGGCTGGGTGCCGGAGATCTTTAAGCCCTGGATCCAACATTCACAAAATATTGATTAAATCCATTTACAATTTCATTCTCATCATGAATTTCATCATTGTCCTTTACAAAATATTGTGAAATACTGTAGGAGGTGATGAAGAGACGACACAGAAGACGGGATGCAGAACTTCACTTTAATCAACTCCTACATTTCTGGCGGTAAGCCCCCAAAACCCACTTTATATATCAACCCTTTCACAATACAACATCCGGTCCTCTGGACCTTTCACAATAAAACATCCGGTAAAACATTCGGTCCACTGGGTGTGAGTAGAGTCCCCTAGTGGTCCACCACACACGCCCCCCCAGAACACCCAGTAAAGTCCATCACTAGTCCAGCATTTTAGGTTTGATCAAACGACCAGAACGGCTGAACCTGGGCCCTGCGTAATCAGTCTGATGAAGCGGAGGGCGACGAGGAGGGCCTGCAGAAGAGTCGGGCTCCGTTGGTCATTGAGAGTCTCTGGAAGAAGGACCGCAGTCCGTTAGCAATGTGGATGGAGGTCTGCCCCTGCGAGGAGCCTGGGCCGTAACAACCTGATCATCTGACATAACATGAGCTGGTTTAAGCCTATCGATACAGACAGTCTCAGTACAACCCCCTAAATCTAAAAGGAAGTGTTTTGGACCTGGTTGAAAAACCGAAATGGGTCATCATACAAAGGCTGTAGTGGTGTCCTGTGTGCATTGTGTTTGACAAAAACAAATTTAGAAGACTCCAGACTCTTAGGGACAAATGACTGCGGTAAACAATGGTGTACCGGGCCAGGGACACGGAAAGAGCCCTCCTGAGATGAAAAATGATGCAACGGTGGAGCGAACTGTGGTGAGGGTACCTCAGGTAAAAACTCACCGGGGACGCGCACAGGCTGACCGAAAACCAGTTCAGCCTGGGAAGAGTACGTAAACCCAACAAAACCCAGGGAAGACGGTCAATCCGGTTCTCACCGGTCAATGCAGCGCGGAGTGCAGCTTTCAATGACCTGTGAAACCGTTCACCCAAACCATTAGCTTGGGGGTTGTAAGCAGTGGTCCTGTGAACGTTAGTCCCCAGACCCTTGGCCATGGTAGACCAAAGCTCAGAAACAAACTGAGGGCCCCTGTCCGATGTAATGTCTGAAGGGGGGCCAAAACGCGCAACCCAGGTAGACAAAAACGCCCGGGCCACCACTGCAGACGGATGTCAGAGGAACCACCTCAGGCCACCTGGTGGTCCGGTCTATCATAGTCAGCAGATGAGTAAAACCCTGTGATGGAGGCAGAGGGCCTACCAGGTCTACGTGCACATGGTCAAACCGCCGACCAGGAATGGAGAAAGGTTCCAAAGGTGCTTTGGTGTGCCTGTTAACCTTAGCACGCTGGCATGGGACACACGCTGCTGCCCACTCCTTAACTGCTTTACGCAGACCGGGCCAAACAAACTTTGAACTGACCAGTTTCACAGAGGCTCTAACACCTGGATGAGAAAGGGAATGTAAAGAATCAAAAACGCGGCGTCGCCATGAAACTGGAACCAGAGGGCGGGGCCTGCCAGTAGAAACGTCACAGAGCAGGAGAGGACCTCCGTCATTCACCTGCCGTTCCTCCAACTCGAGGCCTGTGGGCCCGGACTGGAGCTCGAGTATTTCTGCGTCGCTACGTTGGTCCGCAGCCATAGCAGAAAAATCGATGCCAACGTACACGGGAGAGATCAGCACCCGGGAGAGACAGTCGGCCACCACGTTGGATTTGCCAGCCACATGCTGAATGTCTGTAGTAAATTCAGACACCGCTGCGAGGTGGCGTTGCTGGCGAGCAGACCAGGGGTCAGAAATTTTCAACATAGCAAACACCAAGGGTTTGTGGTCAACATATGCAGTGAACTGGCGGCCCTCCAGGAAAAACCTGAAATGGCGTGTAGCCAGGTAAAGCGCCAGCAACTCCTTGTCAAAAACGCTGTATTTAAGCTTATTCATTCATTCATTCATTCATTCATTCAACCTTTATTTATACAGGCTAGCCTCGTTGAGTTACGGGGACTCATTTACAAGAGGGACCTGTCTCACTCACACCTAGGGTCAATTTAGAGTACCAGTCAGCCTAACAAGCATGTTTTTTGGTCTGTGGGAGGAAACCGGAGTACCCGGAGGAAACCCACGCATGCACGGGGAGAACATGCAAACTCCACCCAGAAAGGCCCCCGGACCGGGATTTGAACCGGCAACCTTCTCGCCTTCTCGCTTATTGTCCCGCTGCCGCAGCGTACGGCTGAAAAATGCAAGCGGCTGCCAAATCCCGGAAACCTGCTGTTCTAACACAGCCCCCACCGCAACATCAGATGTATCTGTTGTCAAAGCTATTTGTGCTGCTGGGGATGGATGGGCCAAAAGGGCAGCAGTGGCCAATGCAGCTTTAGCATCACCAAATGCCTGTAGGCGTTCTGGTGTCCAGTCAACACTGTCGTTGGGCTTTTTCTTTTTTAGCGCTCCATAGAGCGGTCGCAGCAGTTGTGCTGCCCTGGGGATGAAACGGTTATAGAAATGAACCATTCCCAAAAATTCTTGTAGCGCTTTAACAGACTGGGGCTGTGGAAAATTGGACACCGCCTGCACTTTGTTTGGTAACGGGACAGCACCACTGGCCGAAATGCGGTGGCCCAAAAAGTCAATGACTGGCAACCCAAACTGGGATTTCGCTGTATTTACAATCAGGCCATGTGCTGCTAGGCGCTGAAAAACCTCACGGAGGTGGGACATGTGCTGTTCAGCCGAGCTGCTAGCCACCAGGATGTCGTCCAAGTACACAAATACGAAGGACAATCCCCTTAGGACTGAATCCATCAACCGCTGGAACGTTTGTGCTGCACCTTTAAGACCAAAAGGCATGCGCAAAAACTCAAACAGTCCAAAAGGAGTGATAACGGCGGTCTTAGGGACATCCTCCACATGCACAGGAACCTGGTGGTACCCCCGTACTAAATCTACTTTAGAAAAAATGGAGGTCCCAGCCAGGTGCACTGAAAAATCCTGGATGTGGGGGATGGGATAACGATCGTTCTCTGTGATGTTATTAAGGCGGCGGAAATCCCCACATGGTCGCCATTTGCCGTCTGCCTTGGGCACCATGTGCAGGGGGGAGGCCCACGGACTGTTTGAACGCTGCACAATGCCTAAACGCTCCATGTTAGCAAACTCTTCCTGCGCGATTTCTAGCTTAGTAGCATCGAGGCGGCGTGCACGTGCGAAAACCGGGGGGCCCGTTGTGGGGATATAATGTTCGATCCCATGTTTTGTGTTTGTGTTGGCAAAATTAGGAACAGTCAGCGAGGGGAACTCAGACAATAAACGCTGAAACACGTTACCCGAAGCTAAAAAGTTAGCATGCATTAAAGGCTCAGCTCCTCGCGTCGCACAAGGCAGTGACGAAAAAGACACAGCGTCGATCAAACGTCTGTTAGCAACATCAACAAGGAGCCCGTGAGCACAAAGAAAATCAGCCCCTAAAATAGGAACTGAGCTAGCAGCTACAACAAAGTTCCACTGAAAGTCCCGTTCATGGAAACAAACAGTCACCAACCTTTCACCAAACGTTTTGATGGGAGAGCCATTAGCCGCGGTTAGCAACGGCCCGCAGCCTTCTGCCAACCTGTCGGAGCCAGTCGGGGGAACGAGGCTCTTCTGCGAACCAGAGTCCACCAGGAACCGCCTCCCCAACCTCGAGTCTTCGATGAAAAACAGCCTTTCCTTGTCGCCAACGGCCGCGACTGCTAGCGGGCGCTGGCGTTGTCGTTTTCCCTGCGGCTTGAAGCTGCACGGTGGGACGCACCGTCGTGCTTTGGCGCCAAAGCGCTGGTGGTAGGAACAAAGGGCGGCTCCTGTCCACCTGACGGGTAGCGACCCCTGCTACCACCGATGGCTCGTCCGGCGCTGAGGGCGTTGCTTGAAACTCAGGTGCTGCTGGAGATCCGGGGACCGCCTCCTGGACCGCGAAGGTCCTCGTAGCCAGGCTGATGCGGTCGGCTTCTTCCGCCAGCGAGCAGTAGTCTCTCTGCTGCAACAGCGGGGAGTTGGCCAGGACCGTGCGCACCGAAGCTGGGAGCTGGCGGAGATAGAGGTGGAGGAAGAGAAACCCACAGTCGTCCGATCCCATCAAGGACAACATGCTCTCCATCAGCTCAAGAGCCGTGCCATCGCCCAAACCGGAGAGGGAAAAAAGTTTCTCAGCGCGCTCTGCGTCTGAGAGTGAGTACCGCCTCAGGAGCAGCTGCTTGAGGGCGGCGTACTTTCCGTGTGCCGGAGGGTCCCGGAGCAGGCTCATTGCCCGCCGAGTGGACAGCGGATCCAGCGAGGCGACCACATAGTGGTATTTGGTGTCGTCTGCAGAAATCCCGCGAAGAGCAAACTGTGATTCGATGTGGGCGAACCACGACGGAGGGTCGTGCAGCCAGAAGTCCGGGATTTTAACGGCCACCAAAAAAGCGAGCGGGGCCGCCTGTGGAGCAGCGGACATCTGAGGAGAGCTGGCTGGAGCGTCAGATGTCGACATGTTCAATTCACGAGGTCACCAGTGTAGGAGGTGATGAAGAGACGACACAGAAGACGGGATGCAGAAATCAACTCCTACATTTCTGGCGGTAAGCCCCCAAAACCCACCTTATATATCAACCCTTTCACAATACAACATCCGGTCCTCTGGACCTTTTACAGTAAAAAATCCGGTAAAACATTCGGTCCACTGGGTGTAAGTAGAGTCCCCTAGTGGTCCACCACAATACCAGTTTTTACTTTATGATTCTTCAGAACACTATTCATTACTCGCCATGTTGCTTTCATATCACCATTGCTTTTATCTAATAATTCACTATAATATTCTTTCTTATGTTTCCTTATAATCTCTACTAAATTATTTTTATACTTTTTATGTTTTTCTTCAGCGTTCTGACTTCGCAATTTCAAGAAGCATGAATACAAATAGTTCTTTTTTTTTTTTTTACAAGCATTTCTCAACCCTTTTGTCATCCATGGTAGGTCAACAATATTTCTCTTTGTGGAATTTTTTTGCACACAATTATTTTCATACAGAGCTTGTAAGATATTCATAAACTCATTATATGCTCTGTTCACATCATCAACATACACGTTATTCCATCTTGTTTATCTAGATCCTCTTTTAATTTATCCAAAGCTTTTTTTGATGTGTTTATTATCTTTTTCTTCGTTGTAACTGCTTTTGTGATGCTTTGATCATTTTTGTAGATTGCGAAAACTGGTAAATGATCACTTAAGTCGGTCGTTAAAATACCACCTATCACATCCCCATTTGTTATATTTGTGAAAATATTATCAATTATTGTGGTACTATGAGTTGTAATTCTTGTTGGCTTTGATATCAACGGATACAGATTTAAACTACACATTGAATTTATAAATGTACTGAAGTTATTTGAATCTGTTTTATTTCCCAGATCAATATTAAAGTCTCTACACAAAAAAGTTATTTTTAATTAAAACTTTTCCTATAGCTCCAAGATTTTATCAGTAAATATTTCTATATTTGATCCTGGTGATCTATATACACAACTTATTATTATGTTTTTATCATTCTTGTTTATTATTTCTCTTGTTATAATTTCCATAATATTATCAACAATTATTGACATTTCACTAATTAATTTACATTTATTTCATTATTAACAAATATAGCGACTCCACCTCCCCTTTTATTATTTATGTTCATATGATATAATTCATACCCTTCAATGTGAATATTATTTGTGTTTTCATCATTGAGCCATGTCTCTGACAGTACTATTATCGTAAAAGTTCTGTTTAACTGTTTTAAGTAATCTGTTATTTTGGATATATTTGCATTTATACTTCTACTATTGAAGTGAATAATAGAGAAATTTCCATTTGTCATATCGATGTCATTAAATTGCTCTTCATTATAATATTCGCTATCTTTTATTACAGGAAAAAAATTAGCATCAATCACATCTTCAAGATGATATATTTTAGGTTCTGAGTCTTCGTATGTTGTCATTTTTTAATGTATTTGTTCATTTCACTGTATATTATGTCCATTTTGTGTGAGAGTTGTTTCATTTCATTTCATTGTTTCATCTCTTGAGTTCATCTGAGTTTTTCTAGATCCTTCAGTTCTTTTATCATTTTAGGCTGACCCTTCATGTGTTTTGATAAAGATGTTTCCATTTCTTGTCCATGTCGATGCTATTTTTTTTCAGTTTTTTTTTAACAACCTTGCTTCACTTGCAATATTTCCATTTTTTTGGTTAGATGTTCATTTATGTAAACGTTTGTTCCCTTCATTTTTTTTTGGCTTGCATTATTACCTTGTTTCTTGATTTCCTGCTAATGAACCTGACAACTATTGACGGTTTGAATTTTTCCGATTTACTGGGCAGGGTGTAACAGATTGAAATGTCCTCATGTTCTAAGTCAATTTCCCTGTCCTGTAAAAAAGTAACCACTTGCTCCTCCAGAGTCCGTAGTTCCCTCGGTGATGCATCCTCAGTTATGTTAGGACCGGCAAGTTTTTCTGCACATGTCCGGCGCTTAACATCAAGTCCTGTGATCACCAAGTTGTTATGCTTTGTGTATTGTTCTAAGTCATCTATTTTTGTTCAAGTTCAGCTATTTTATTGTCTTTGCTAATTATCAGTTCTCTCAGTTGTTTTACTTCATCAATCAGAACCAGCCTGGTGATCGATTTTTGCTGAGACTCTTGTCAGTTCATCGCTCAAATAGCTTAATGTTTTTTTATTTCTTGCATTTCTGCTGAGTTGTTTCCCTCTAACTCATGTGTCTTTTGTCCTCTATTTTTCGTCATACTTACAAAGTTTATAGTTTGGTGGTAGCAGGTCTCTGGTTGATGGTTTGTTTACTTAACCACATGGCCCTTCCACGAGGCTTACAGGCCAGTTGGAAAACAGGACAGTTCCGCTGGAGCGCACCTAAACACAACTTATCCCACCGCCATTCAGCCGGAAGTCCGAGAGAACTTTTTATAACATATATAGTAGAAACACTGTATCAGAACACCGCAGAAGTCTTAAGCGAGCTGCTCATGAGCTGACTGAAAGCTGTCAATCATTTCAGTAGGCGTGTCAGCAAGTGACCAATCAGCGAGCTCAGTTGAGTCCCCTCCGCACGCAGCTGCTCATATTACAACAAGGATCTGGAGCGAGAACGCGAGCGTTTGAAAGCTGATAAAAGCCAAGCTATAGCAGCGAAAACATGCGCACAAAATGCGCACGTACAGTGGCGTACTTCATGTACGCTGAGGCGTAGTCCAGGCTTTACGCCTCTACGCATGGAGGATTACCCGGAAATGCCCCTGATGTTACGTCACATGGGAACTATGTACAGTATAGTGTCTGGGGAGGGGAAAAAGTAAGAAAAGGAACATAAATTTTGTTTATTCTGTGAACTTGTGAATTGTTGATCATTTTAAAAAGATGCAAAAGTCCCAGATTGTATGTGTGTTTGTGTGTTGTCTGCCCGGTCCTGGTCAGTGTGTCAGTCAGTATGTCATGTTGGCTGTGGCCCAGCGCCTTGATCAGCCATTATCAGATCAGAACTCACGGTCTCAGCAGCCTGCAACAATCAGATCTGTTATCCGAAGAGCTTGGCTCACTAGCCTGGCTTAGATGGCGGTCCTCCGGTTTGTACACGGTGCTCGGCCTCCTCCGGTTGCAGCAGCTCGGATGTTAGTCCAGCTAACACAGCCCGTAGTTCCAGATGTAGCTCTGATGTTAGCCCAGCTCGTGGCTCCAGACGGCGGTCCTCCGGTTCGCACACGGTGCTCGGCCCAGCTCGTGGCTCCAGACGGCGGTCCTCCGGTTCGCACACGGTGCTCGGCCCAGCTCGTGGCTCCAGACGGCGGTCCTCCGGTTCGCACACGGTGCTCGGCCCAGCCCGTGGCTCCAGACGGCGGTCCTCCGGTTCGCACACGGTGCTCGGCCCAGCTCGTAGCTCCAGACGGCGGCCCTCCGGTTCGCACACGGTGCCCGGCCTAGCTCATAGCTCCAGACGGCAGTCCTCCGGTTTGCACACGGTGCCCGGCTTCCTCCGGTCGCAGCAGCTCAGATGCTAGTCTAGCTAGCTTAGCTTAGCCTAGCACGTAACTCCAGTCGGCGGTACCCAGGTCCTTGCACGACGCTCAGCCTCCTTCGGTCGCAACAGCTCCGAGGTTGGCGCACTAGTTTGTTTCGTGGTACCTGTCGACGGCTGGCTCTTCAGTCAGTGCGCGGCGTTCGGTCCTCTCTGGTCGTAGCAGCTTCAAGGTCGACTAGCCAGTCTAGCCTGTGGCTCGAAATGCTAGCTCTCAGGTCTGTGCTCTGCGCTCGGTCCCCTCCGATCGTAGCTCCAAAATCGATCAGCCAGCTCGGCTCTTGGCTTCTGCTGGCGACTCTTCAGTTCGTCCACGACACTCAGTTTGTGCCAGATATACATATTTTATCTTTGTTTAACGTTGTGTTCTGCTGGAGCCCAGCTCTTGCCCTGTTGCTCCCATTAAAACTTAGCATTAACACAGTCCCACAGCCCATGGTCTCCAGAAGGCATTACTCTCAATAGTCCCTCTGAACCAAGGATGGCTGATCTAAAGTGTCATAACTCAATATAAGGGGTTTTCGACTTTGTCTATGGGGTCGCTGTCTCACAGAGTCAGTCTCACCTTTGTTGGCAGCTGAAATGTCAATCACTGCCTCAACGCTCTCTGACCTTCCAAGGTCAATGTCAGAGTGTTCCTCTTTGCTCTGTAGTGGCACATCCTCTTCGCTCTGTAGTGGCATATCCTCTTCGCTCTGTAGTGGTACAGCCTCTTCGCTCTGTAGTGGCACACCCTCTTCGCTCTGTAGTGGTACATCCTCTTCGCTCTGTAGTGGTAAATCTTCTTCTTGAACGTGAAGACTTGGTTCAGGCTGGAACGGCGCTGCCAAGGGGTTGAGCGGAGTCTGCCAATGTCTCCCTGGAGCCTTCCTGAGGTACCACTGGTATGGGCCGCTGTCATCATCATCTGATGGGTCACCATTTCCTTGGTGCTGCTGTGCACATGGACGTCTCAGCTTTTTCTTTGTAACATTGGAGCATATTTTTGGGGCTTAATAGTCTGTGTTGGTGGCTTTTCTAGTGGTAGGAAGTTGTAGGGCAGTAGGAGATTCCTGTGCACCACCTTAGCTCTCCCTTGACCAGTTTCAGGACAGATCCGATACACTGGGCTGTCATCCGTTTTCCTCTCCATCACTTTGTAGATCTGGTTCTCCCAATAAGACTGGATCTTTGCAGGTCCGCCTCTTGGAGTGAGGTTTCGGAGGAGAACTCTGTCACCAGGCTGAAGATCTCTCCCTTTAACTCTTCTGTCATAGTATGTTTTCCCTCGGGCAACTTCCTTCATAGCTGTTTCGGAAGCTACTGTGTAGGCCTCCTGCATTCTCTTTTTCCAGCAGCTAACATAGTCATCATAGTCCATATGAGTTTCGTCTTCCCTCAGATTGAAGAGCAGGTCGATGGGCAGGCGTGGGGAACGTCCGAAGATGAGGTAATGTGGGGCGTAGCTGTTGCCTCGCTCTTCGTACAGTTGTACACATGGACAACTTTAGCAAGTGATTATTTCCAATCCTCCTTCTCCTTGTCCTCTAGGGTTCATACAGTAACATGGACAACAGGGTACGGTTGAATCTCTCCACCTGTCCATTACCCTGTGGGTGGTAGGGTGTTGTATGAGAACCCTGGACACCTGAGAGTTCTTTCAACCTTGCCATGAGCTTGTTGTCGAATTCTCTGTCTTATAAATAGCACCCTCTCACAGTGGATCAACCAGTTTGCTGATGACAGCCGAAACCAGTTGCTCACATGATCAAGGAGGACCATCAGCCTAATGATGGATTGTTAGCACCCTGATGGTTGTTTGCTATCGGTTTCTCTGATCACACCATTGGTTGGTTTTCTAATTATCTGTCCGATCGGAGGCAATGTATTCAGCATAACGGTACTTCTTCCAGTTATTTAACAGTTAAAAATGGTGTACCACAAGGACTTAGGACCAACCCTCTTTACAATCTACATAGCTAATGTAGGTCAGAGCATCCCTGATGCACCCTTACATTTCTATGCTGATGATACAGTTGTTTACTGTCGAGCTAAAACAGTTGCTAAGGCTTTCCAGTTACTGCAATCCGCTTTTGACATCATCCAGTCAGATTTGTTCCGTCTCAAACTTGTCCTAAATGCTGATAAAACAATAAGGATGTTTTTTTCAAGTAGGAAGTTGGTCCCAGCAGATCTTCCTCTGATTTTATCCTCAAATGGTGTCCCAATTGAGTTTGTTGATTCCTATAAATATTTGGGTATCCTGGTCGATTCACATCTCTCTTTTAAACTCCACATGGAAAACCTAGTAAAGAAACTGAAAGTTAAACTGGGTTTCTTTTTCAGAATCAGATCATGTCTAACACTGAATGCTAGGAAACGCCTTGTATCTGTGACTTTCCTTCCCTCCATTGATTACGGTGACATTATCTACATGAATGCTCCTACAAGCACCCTGCAGATGTTGGATGTTGTCTATCATGGTGCACTAAGATTCATAACTGGTTGTGATTGCAGTGGCGTGCCCTCAAGGCCTGCAAGGCCTTCAGAGAAGGGCGGCCGTGGTGTAGTGGTAATGGTAGTCGACCCCTGATCAGAAGGTTGGAGGTTCGAATCCCGCATCCGCCCACCATGTGTCGTTGTGTCCCTGAACAAGACACTTAACCCAGAGTTGCTCCCGGTAGGTCTGGATGGTGCCTTGCAAGGCAGGCTACCATTACCGGTGTATGACTGTCTGAATGAATGGGTGGATGGCTGGTATTGTAAAGCGCTTTGGGGCTCCTCACAGGGGGCTGGAAAGCGCTATATAAATAAGCTCCATAAGCTCCATTAAAATTATTTAAAATTAAAAAATATATATTTTTTTATTATATTTTGTCCATGAATATGTATTACATAATTCCAAATGGTCTGGCCGTTTCCTTTCATTGCTACCCCCC
>JBBPBX010091017.1:0-14012 GCA_038048925.1 Garcialebias charrua
TAGCCGCGGGTTGGTGGTCGTACACCATCGTTGCGGTTCTCTGGGGAACATTGACTAACCAACGTGACCCAACTATTTCCGCGCTAGCGGTCGTAACCTGGCGTCGCGGAGTCATGGTCGTTGGGCATTTTGAGTTATCTGGAACGGGTGTGACACCGCAAATGCCCGTGCCTTTATTCAGAATGAAAGGCTTGCTCGTACACAGGTAGTGTATGTCGTGTGTGAGAACACACATCAGGAGGTTTGGAACCAAGTAGATTGAGGGGTCACTGTCGCGATAAGCAATCACCTTTGGAGTGTTAATTTTTACATGGTTTTCACCGTGCCAATTACCGACATTAATGACGTCTTTCAGTCTATATATGCCGTCTGATGGAATGATGGGTAGATTGATAAGGAACGCGAATTCACCCGTTACGTGGTTGACATAAATCGGGATTGCGCTACCGAGAGCGAAAGCTAGGTGAGCCTGGACTGACCTTGCTTGTTCGCCTGTAGCGGAGGTAAGGATGTCTGTTACCATCTGCATCGAGACGAGATAGGGTGGAATTCTGCCAGTGGCTAGTGCATCAACTGATGAGCTGATATCTCTAAGCATGTCAGAAAGGACCCTATCTATCAGGTGCATGATGGTGTATTCCCATTCTACCTTAAGTTTTAGTTCATTTACCGTTTGTGCAAGGACCTGTATTCTTTGGGTGTGAGTGTTCAGCACTAAGACAGTTTGTTTAAGAGTTTTGGTCACCTGGGTAAACTGAGCTTGTTGTTTATTCATCTGTATTTGGATCTTTGGGAACTCATTTTGCATTTCATTAACATGTTGTCTTAGGGATGATATGCTGACAGTGTTGACTGCGGACATGCCTAAACTGAAAAGAGAGCCGAGAGGAGAGGCGGCGAGGAGGAGCAATCCAATGCCACGCTTCTCTCTCAAAGGTTTTCCACTCAGCTCCTGTTGAGTGAGAGTGTACTTATGTAGCTGCTTTAACATGTGTCGGATTTGTCCTTTTGCGTCCTCGATTGGGTAAGTGTACCACGATTTGTCGAGCCACTCCTCTTTGATTGTAACGTGCTGTTGGATCACGGTTTGGGGATCAAAGCGAACAAAGACCTTCTGGCTATACAGACGACAATCTGCGACGAGCAGTCCGGGTTGATCCCGAAGACTGATTCCTGAAGTAGGTCCGAGGGTTACAACCTCGAGTTGCCCAACTTGGACGAGTCCCAAGAAGGCGAGGATTAATAGGAGCAGTTTCATCATGGTCCTAAGGAAACACAAACAGATAGAACTTAGCTTTCTAACAATTGTTGGATTAAAACCTGTGGATTTACAACTGTCGTTAGAGTTAAACCTCGTTGTGAGTTTTACACTTAGTGTTCTACGTTCTAGTTGGAATGGATTCTTTTCGCAACTAGTATAGTTTAAACTGTTTAGTTTATTCACTATCTTGTGCTTGGACGACCTTGTTTTCCCATGAAGTCTTTGAGTTTGCGAGAGCTTTGTCATTTGTGGGGTTATTGAAATCTTTGTCCTTGACATGGGCATGGCCTAACATCACCCCCCTGTGGTCATGAGGGACCACGCGCACAGGTGTGGACGTCCGTCCATGGGCACGAGTTAGGATGCCTTTGTTTAGTTTAGGCTGTTTACGCAGCTTAGAGTAGACAGTACGCAGGAACCTTTTAGGTTTCGGCCAACGTATCTCTGTACGTTTACCTCTTTCTGCGTAATGCAGGTGTGCCACAACTGTCGGCGCCGTCGCAGGCGTGTCTCTGTCGTTGTGATGTATGTCTTCCCACTTCATGAATGAAGAGGAGCCCTTTGAGTCTGTCAGATCTATGTCATCGCTGAGTAGTTCCAGATTTAAAAGCTCTTGAACCAAAGTTTCATTGAAAGCTTGGCTGATAGCCGAATTACCTGTCTCAGAGGACAGTACAGCGTCCTCGGTGTGTGATCCTTGGATCTCTACACCGTCCTCTACCTGCGGTAGGAAGTGTGGGATCACCCCCCTTTTGTTTGAGGAGGGATCCTCAAAATCTGTAACAATGAAGTCCAAGTGACTGCCAGCGTGTAGTAGACTGTCACTTCGTGGGCTCAGATGTCCTTGAACCAAGACTTCACTGAAATCTTGGCTGTATGCCGAATTACCTGTCCCACAGGACAGCACAGCGTCATCTGTGTGGGACCCTTGGATCTCCACACCTTCTTTTACCGGTGGTAGGTAGGGCTCAGTGAGTGCTGAAGGTGTCAGCCCGCAGAGGAGGTTGACATGTTGGGCCAGAGTCCGGTCCACCTGTTGAGTCTCCTCTGTCTCATCTGTATATAAAGGTTCACTTAACCGGGTCTGTGGTCTCGGTTGGGGAATCCATTGTGACCTCAGCGGTACCTGTTGTTAGACAGTCAGTGTCCTGACCTTGGGGAGGTACCACGATTGGCAGTGGACTGCTCACTGTGGCCCACATTGTCTGATTGCCATAATTTACAATCGCTTCAAAGCGATTTATAAAATCTTGGCCAACCACAAATGGAGCTCGGAGTGAGTCAAGTTCAGACACATATACCGGGTGGTATAGTGACATTTCGCCAATCTGCATGTGAACCATGGCTATTAGGGTTGTCCTCGTCTGTGCGAGGCCCTGTTGCTCACCATAAGTGTCTTTCACAAAGGGTATTTGCCTGTCAACATCGTTAGCGGCGGTCCTTAGCTCCTCAAACAGTTTGGCTGACATGATAGACACGTCTGAGCCGCTAACCAGGAGTGCTTCTTGCGCGAGGACCCCTTCCAATGTGAGTGGCAGGTAAGCTCTTTTAGCTATCCCCCTTCTTATAAAGTGACACAGAAACCGTTCAGGTTTTTCCACACGTGTCTGTGTACGTGTGACTCTGTCTGTGTAATCATCGTCGCTGTCAGCATCATGATGGCTGTCTGCCTCATGACCTTCAGGATGCGGATTTTCAGCAATTTGTTTGCTGTCAGCATCTGGACTTTCAGGACGCTGATCATCAGCAATTTGTCTGCTGTCAGCATTTATGTCAGTGTTGACGTTGTTGTTGTCAACTGTGTGCACTGAGTTGTTGCAAAAGGCAGTGCTGCGCGCCGCTTCATCAGGTTGAACAACGTTGTTTGTGTTATCATCAAGGACAACGTCATATGTTGCGTCAGCTTGGTCAACCACTGTAACATTCAAATCATTTGACAAACAAACCACATCCTCAGTCACGTCCTCGCGCGGAGGCGCCGCTTCCATAATCTGGAGCTTGTGTGACGCTTTGCATGTCTCGAACTGTGCAGTTCGAGGGGCATGGGCAGGAGGGCCGCTTCTCGGGGGTACATGTCGGGACAGACCATTTTTCAATGGTTCACGGTTCCCATGCAACCTCCTTCGAATTTCACCTACAGTGAGATCCATGAGAGAACTCTTTTGGTTCGATCCGGACCATCTGGGTTCATCTGGAGGGCGAACACCTACCTTGTGTGGTTCTCTGCTCATCTCAAGGTTTTCAACCTGAGGGGCAGGGGGTTCAGAACTCCTACAGCTCGTAGCACCATGCTGTTGTATGTTATTATGAAAAACCTGTGACCTCTCGCACTTTGAAGGAGAGGGAACCTCTTCTACTTCCTGCGAGTGGGATGTGACCTTTTGACCTGGGCACACCACTGAGGGTGTTTTTCGCTGTTCGAGCATGTCAAAAAATTCCACAGCACATTGTTTAATTTCTGCCATGGTACTCTCTTTGCAATTAACATTGAAGCGAACACATTTCATTATGAAAGGTATCAGATTCAAAGTGAAACGATTTTTAAACTCCGCATCTTCCTCTAAGCCAGGTACAGTTTTATTCCCTGTGTAAACAGAGAGGAGCCTGTCGTAAAACACCAGGGGATGTTCACCTGGTTCCTGAAGGACGTTCTTTGCAGCTAAGTGCCTATCAAAGGATGCACCTGTTTGAACGTCCATCTTTGTACTGATGTTCTGTGAAAAATCAAGTAACGTGGGTCTTATATCACAGCGTGCAGTCTCACCATGAGACGCCTTCGGCAGTCAACATGGAGTCCAAGATGTGAGATCAAATAAAAATCAGTGATTTTTATTCATTTGTCGACCTGTGACAAGGTCAAACAAAAAACGGCTGTCGTGGCAGCAGGAGCCTCACGTGCAGAGGCCTCCACCTTATCTGGAAATTTGTGAAACACAAATTAAATGAAACCACCGTAGGGAGCAAGGCCTACCAGCTTGTTATTCTGCAGGACGCTTTCGTAAATGAGCCCATGAGGTTCAAAAGATTTACCTGACTAAATAAAGGTTGAATGAATGAATTCTAAATAAACTTGTATCTAAAATAAATAGGAGGGCCTCTGTGCAGCTGCACAGTAACATCCAAGACGTGAAATTTAACAAAAATCAGTGATTATTATGAAATTGTCAAAAATCAGTGAGACGACCATCAAGGTCGGCTAGTTTTTGTCTGATTATTTGTGAAAACCAAGACAAAATATGCCCTCTGTGTTATATTAAACTCGCAGTTTAAAAAACAGGGACAGACAAACGTTGTTTTGCACACGTTGTAACTGTTCTGCCATCAACATTTGATTATACGTGAAAATCAAATGAAAGGGTGCTGTGTGTACAATATTCTCAAAATGTTTCCCGTTTAAAACAGGAACATTCAACATGTACACATTACAGGAAGACTGCTTCTAATGTAACCAGCAGATGGGGTGAGCAGCGCTGGATAAATTTATCACAGCGACCGCAATTCTCTTTCTGACCGCTATAGAGGCGCTGTTATCACCCGTGAGCGAAGCTGCAGCTTTTAGCCCACAGACATCTAACACGGATGAAAAGCATCAAGCAGACAGACCCAAAGCGTTACGTGGTACAGCTTCAGAGCCCCAGGCTCACAAAAACGAAATCATGTGAGCAAAATCGGTTGAACTGTGAAACCTTTTAAACTGCGTTTAAAAGAAATAAGGTCGGTCCTCATAAAACCGGCAAAATCGGTGTCACGTGACCTGGTCACATGGCGATCGGCAGTCTCAGAGCAACCGACTCAATCCACCCATTAAAATCTCAAAAACACCGCGTTTAAACAGTCTTTTCAATGACAGTAATGGACAAACAAGCACGGAAACTCGTCTGGGACAAGCAGCTGTGAAGTGAAAGTTGACGAGGAGCGGGCTTCACCCACTGCGCAAGCGTCAACACTTACAGCGTAATCGACCAATCACAGCGAAGACAGAACTGTAGTTCTAAAACCCAAGTGTTCATGGGAAATTGTGTCTTCCAAACCTAACGCCGCCCACGTGCGACGTGCCGTTCGAGCGGTGCGTTCACGGACCTGCGGTCTCTTGAACTCTAGCGAGGAACGGACTTTTTAACGTTCTAAAACAGTCATAAATATCGCAAAACACCGCGGTTAAGCCAGTCTTCGACGATATCACGCGCATAGAACCCAAACAACACAGATAAACTGTCAGAAATGTGTGCAAAAATGAATCTGACAACCAGAGTCTACAGAAACCAACGTTTTTGAACGCGACACACAATGGACCAATCACAGCGTTTTAAGCAGCCATCTTGTCCCGGTACCGTTTAGCTTAACTCGACCCAAAGTACTGGACTCACTTCCACAAAATAAACGACTTTTACACCGCAGAAAAATTCTGTTAACGAGCACAACACATCCAAGCTAACTCTCACGCCCCCAGGGGAGGCAGCACGCTAACTGTGTACAACAACGGACTTTACGTCAAACGGAACCGGATCACAGTCCGGCCCAAAAGCGGAGTGGGTTTTTCCCGAACCTCGGCTAACAACACGTTGTAACAGATTAGGTAAAAATGGAGCAGCAAATGTGTGACACAGCTTCAACAGCAAATCGCAGATGTAAGAAAATGAAGCAGTGGTGACTCGGCGGTCACAAAACGAAAAAATGCATGCAGCCTCGCGACACGTAATGAAACGTCTCACAAAAACAAACATTCATTCATCCGCAGCTTCAAACAGACGTTGAAATGTGAAATAAAAAATAAGTCTATCGGGAAATAATCCAGACAATGCCACGATCAGCAACTCCCGGACACTCCACCAGCCAGAACTATCCTATAAGTCCACCACAGGATGCAAACTATGCCAACAACACCGTAACATCAAGCTACACAAAAACAACTTATCAATTCAATCTTTCAGAAGACCTGTACGCGGCCACCAATATGTAAAGGAATCTTATAGGCCGTTTGTGTAATTAAACACAAACGAGGTCAGTTTACTGACTTACCTATAGATTAGATGATAGATTTGAGCAGGTTTTAGACTGTTTCAAATTTACCATCAGTTAAACGGGGTCTCAACTTTTTCAGATTAAATCAACAAATCTAACGATGTGATTAGCCAGAAATGTAATTTCACAAGAGGCTCAACTTATGTTGGTCTACCAGAAAAATAGACCTTTTATTGAAACTATCACAAAAATTACATTAAACATTTGTATCGATATTAGCTCTGATTTAATAACTACGTTGACAAGAATTCAAATTAAAACAAACAGACAATTAGGAACTTTCTGTTGGCACATTACTTGACAGATTAAAGCTTATGAAAAATAAGAAATAGGAGGAAGGAGTACTGGAAGCTAAGTTAACTAAAGTTGTTTACTTTGAACCAGACTGGGTGACACCTTTTTCCCCACACGAGCAGACTGCTGGGCTCCCGCACGCTCAAACACACCACGACTTTTACCTGTTGACGGTTCGTCTCTTGGAGACAAGAGTGGAGAAGTTTGTGGACACACACGTGGATGGGTTTGTCCAATGGACGTCCAGTTGGAACTCCGGCGTGAGTGTGCTGATTCACGATACGAGGAAGCTCGCCTCCCTCGGCAGGAAACAACGGTCAAGCGCACAGACTGATTTTCAAAATAAAACTTTAGAAAACAAATTCTTCCAGAAATGAGTGAACGGATCACAGTAAGGCTTTACTATGATTCCAGCGGAGACGTGGGTCGAGTTGGCATATGACCGGAGCGTCTCCAGCTTTCTCCAGGGAAGAGAAACCAGTTGTCAGTTCGTTCTCCTCCAAAAACTAAAGGAAAATGCAGGAAGTGCCCATTTATAGGGGAAGTGGGGTCTGACCCACCTCCTAAATGACTACTGGCTGAACTAACAAAATAAAAGATGGAAGTTTAATTCCATAGGCAGAAAGACTCTTGACGGACAACAGGAAAACTGTTTACATAAACGACCAGGTGGACTGTCCTGTTGAGTCTAGCTTGAAGACAAAACAAGAGAAGGAAGAGAACAGCTCTTACCCTGACTTCTGCCTTAGCGACAGAGTCTGCTTGCTCTTGCAGAAATAAAACCAGCAGAAGGTCACAGTCATGCAAGTAACAGATCATCATTAAAAATGACAAAAATACTGTTTGATCAATTCTGAATTAACACACATTAAAGAGAAAGTTCAATCTGATTAATTAGTGTCCATTAATTCAAAATAATTGTAACAAAATATAGTGTCCACTTGTCTCCTTGAGCTCCAAGCAAGTGTAACACTGAGAGTTTCAGAGAGGTGTGAACCCTAAAATATCAGAGACGAGTAGGGATGGGAATTGATAAGAAATTATCAATATCGATGCCTTTATCGATGTCATTTATCGATTCGATTCCTTATCGATTCTGTTATCAATTCTCATTTGGGTAATAAAATATAGTAAACCATTTGTGTTCATAAAGAATTTATTTATGGATTTTTTCCCATATTTTTAGACTAATTTTTCGCTCTGATTCTTCGTTTTTCATTTTTGGCGAAAATGGTGCAGTACCAGTTTCGGCCGCTTTAGAGGCGCTGTAGGCAGCAGCCAGCAGAGGACTCAGAGAGTGAAGAGGAAGAGGGGCCACTTCCAGAAGTTTCTACTTGCTGTGTTCGAAAAAAGACTCCTTTTGTCGGACTGATGACTGTCGCTGCCCGCTCCCTGCTGTGGATGTAGCTGTTTTTGTTTGCAAGATACCACTCATAAACCACACCGCGGATTTTTAAATCCAGCTGATTTCACATTTGGTTCAGCTCAGGAGCCCGTCTGCTATAGTGAGGTAAGAAATATATTTTTAAGCGTTTATTTAGCTAAATTTAAAGAAACAAAGCGTCCGGTTTGACCCGCCTGGCGCCTGCATAAAAATCAGCGAACTTTTTTTTAAAAATCCAGCTTATTTGAACATTTCGTTAAACTCAAGAGTACGTCTACTATTAAGTCAGCTAAGAAATATATTTTTTAAGCGTTTATTTAGCTAAATTTAAAGAAAGAAAGCGTCCGGTTTGACCCGCCTGGCGCCTGCCTAAAATTCCGCGAACTTTTTTTTTTTAAATCCAGCTGATTTGAACATTTCGTTAAGCTCAGAAGGACGTCTGCTATGAAGTCAGCTAAGAAATATTTATTTTTTTTAGACACCACCACGCCACCACCACTCGGGCGCGGCGCATGTCTGTGATGTCAGCGCTTAAATACGTCACCACCAGGAGTCTGCAGAACCGATGAGCTGAATCGTTAAGACAAGCATCCTACAATTCCATGGAATTGGACTTTTAAGAACCGGTTCTCTAACAGAACCGGTTCTCGGTTCCCATCCCTAGAGACGAGGTGTATCACTACAAATGCAAGAGAAAAACGGTAATAACATCTAGAATTAACTAAGAAAAACATCAACTAGTAATACACTAAGCTTAATATAGTGGAAATAAACAGCAGCACGAACATGAGTTTGTATGAGCAGATGGTCACAGATGAACACAGATGAACACAGCAACAAGAAAACAGATCAGCATCAGCACAATGTGATATTTTGCAGTGTTTATTTTTTATTTTATTTTTATTTATTCATGAGTCTAACAGCCTCAGGGTAGAAGCTGTTCCTCAGTCTAGTGGTTCTACATTTGATGCTCCTCAACCTCCGTCCTGAGGGGAGTGGGGCAAAGAGTGAGTGTGCTGGGTGAGTGAGGTCTTTCATGATGCAGGTGGCTCTTTTCCTGCATCTGGAGGTGTAAATGTCTGTGATGGTGGGGAGACTGACTCCAACAGACTTCTGTGCAGCCTTCACCACTCTCTGTAGAGCTTTCCTCTCTTCAACTGTGCAGCCTCCATGCCACACGTTGATGCTGGAGCACAGGACGCTCTCCACTGCACACCTGTAGAACGAGGTGAGAACTGGGCTGCTCAGACCAGCACGTCTCAGCCGTCTGAGGAAGTAGAGTCTCTGATGACCTTTCTTGATCAGGCTGGTGGTGTTGTTGCTCCAGCTGAGGTTATCATTCATGTGTACACCCAAGTATTTGTAGCTGGAGACCACTTCCACTGCAGACCCACCTATTTTCAGTGGGGCGTGGGTGTGTTTATTCCTTCTGAAGTCCACAATCATCTCCTTTGTCTTCTTCACATTCATGTGAAGATTATTCTCTTTGCACCAGCTCTCCAGGTGTTCCACCTCCTGTCTGTAGCTGGACTCATCATTGTTTGTGATGCATCCCACCACCGCTGTATCATCTGCAAACTTAACAATATGACAGCCTGGAAGTGTGGCTGTACAATCATATGTGAGCAGAGTGAACAGAAGGGGGCTCAGCACACATCCTTGAGGAGAGCCAGTGCTGAGGGTTATGGTGGAGGAGGAGAAGTTGTGGATCTTCACGGACTGTGGTCTGTCTGTTAAGAAGTCTAGTACCCAGTTACAAATGGAGGGGCTTAGTCCAAGTGTAGATAGTTTGTCTATCAGAGTTTGGGGGATCATGGTGTTGAAGGCAGATGTGAAGTCCACAAAGAGCAGACGCACGTATGAGTCCTTCTGATCCAGGTGGGTGAGAGCAGTGTGGACCACAGAAGAGATGGCGTCCTCTGTTGATCGGTTCTCGCGGTATGCATATTGATGAGGGTCCTCGTTGATGTTGACGGTTGTCTTGATGTGGGACATGACCAGTTTCTCAAAACATTTAGCGACTATCGGGGTGAGGGCCACTGGTCTATAGTCATTCAGACCAGTCACTGTGGAGCTCTTTGGGACTGGGATGATGGTCGCGGTCTTCAGGCAGGTGGGAACTGACTCCAGTGCAAGTGAGGTGGTGAAGATGTCAGCCAGCACCTCACAGAGCTGGTCCGCACATTCCTTCAGAACTTTCCCTGGGATGTTGTCTGGTCCGGTTGCTTTATGAGGATTAATCTTTCTGAGACTGCCTCTCACTTCTGCTGCGGTCACTCTGAGATGCTCTTCATCTGGTGATGAGGTGAGTCTGGTGCTAGCTGGTCTGTTTGGATCATCAAAACGTGCATAAAACTTATTGAGGGCATCAGGCAGAGATGGGTCCCTGGGGCATTGTTTGTTCTTGCCTTTGTAATCTGTTATGCATTTAATACCCTTCCACATGCTCCGTGGGTCTTGTGAGGTGAACTGTCCCTCGATCCTCTGTGCATACGTGGCCTTGGCCTTCTTAATGCCATCCTTCAGTTCTTTCCTGCTCTTTCTCAGCTCCTCTTTATCTCCTGACTTGAATGCAGTGTCCCTGGCTGCTAGCAAGGCGTGAACTTCTTTATTTAACCAGGGTTTCCGGTTCGGGTAAGATTTAACATATTTTTTTATGGATACATTTTCAGAGCATGTACTGATGTAGCCCAGGACTGAGGAAGCATAGAGTTCCAGATCAACTGAGCTTCCATCAGTAGCTGCTTCTCTGAAAACAGACCAGTTTGTCTTCTCAAAACAGTCTCTCAACATGGGGGAACTATCTTGAGGCCAGATTCTTATCTCTCTTTGTTCCGGCTTGGAGCGCCTGAGTGGGGGGAGCTGTCTTGGGGCCAGGATCAGAGAGCAGTGATCGGAAGCTCCGAGCGCTGGGCGTGTCTTCGCCGTGTACGCCCCCTTTACATTAGTGTAGACTTGGTCAAGCGTTTTATCTCCTCTCGTTGCTGTGAAGACGTGCTTATTGAAGGCTGGGAGGGAGACTTGAAGATCTACGTGATTGACGTCTCCGCAAACAATGAAGAGCCCCTCAGGATATTTACACTGCAGCGAGGTGAGTAAGTCATGAATTTCTCCCTGGGCGTCATTAGCATTAGCATCGGGTGCTATGTAAATAACTGTTATTAAAATCACAGCATGGTCGCGAGGAAGATAATGCGGCCGACATCTTACTGTGATCAACTCGACGGCAGCTGAACAAAGCCTTTTGATCACGGAACAGTTCGTGCACCAGTCTTTGTGCACGTAAATACAAACACCGCCGCCTCGTGTTTTCCCTGTAGTCTCGGTGCACCGGTCCGTTCTGAAAAAGAGTCTGTCATCCAGCTCATAAACAGAGTCCGGTGTATCCTCAGAGATCCACGTTTCTGTCAGGCAGAGCACAGAGCACCTTCTCATCTCCTCCGACGTGGTCACTCTCAAACGAAGTAGATCCATTTTGTTGTCCAGCGAGCGGACGTTAGACAGAAAAAGAGCCGGCATCGGGGGTCTACCGGTTTTAGCGTCTGCCCGCAGTCTCGTCATAATTCCTGCTCGGCAACCTCTCTTCTTTCCTCGTGAGCACCGCTTCCTTTTCTTTCCCCTGGAGCGCGTCTGCTTCCAGAAAGATGATCTTAACAGCTCCAATCTTCCGAGCTCTGATTTGAGTTCGTTGCTGATTTCAGCTGTGCCCTGTGGTAAATCCGCTCAGATTCTTAACAGTTCAGTTCGGCTATAATTCACCCGCAAAAAACGCGCAGAGTCAGGTACAAAAACACTATTAAAATTACTAAAAACTAGGGATGAACCGGGAGCTCGTGAAGCTGCGGCTGCTCTGAGCGTGGCCATCAGCAGCTAAATGAGTGAGATCAACTTTTTGCATCCAGGGACAGAAGAATGTCATTCTGCACTTTGAGCAGTGCAGATTCAGTGCTGTGACGAGCTCGAAAACCTGACTGAAATTTTTCAAACAGGTTGTTGAGCTCTAGAAAAGATTGAAGTTGAATAAAAACAATCTTTTCTAGGACCTTTGATAGAAATGACAGATGGGAAACTGGTCTGAAATTAGAGAGAGCTGTAGGATCTAGGCCTGGTTTTTTGAGAAGAGGCCTGACCACAGCGTGTTTGAAAGCAGATGGCACAAAACCTGAAGATAGACAGCTGTTAATAAATGACAAAACACAAGGACCAATTACATCAAAGGATTGTTTGAACATTTTAGAGGGAATGATGTCCAGAGAACAGTTAGTTGGTTTCATCTGCTGAACCACCTTGGTGAGGTGAGGCAGTGAAACCAGGTCAAATTGGTCAAAAACAGCTGTGGTTATTGCAGACGCACATGACTTTTTTTTTTTTTTGTATTGCGTTTTTAATTATTGTTTTCATCAAACTATAATTATTTTTATGTTAAACGTACATTAACAAGCGGGAGCAATCTTAGGGATGTAGGTGAATGGCCGGGGCGGGGCTCTTGCTGATTGGGGGCCTAAGGCAACGGCCTCGTTCGCCTATATGGTAGATCCGCGTCTGCCTCCACATCATTGCATTCAGTTTTTATTCACAATTTGTTTAGTGTCCCAACTTTTTTGGAATCTGGTTTGTAAGAAAGTCCAGTTGTTTTTGTCTTGAACTTTATTGAATTTGTCATAATAGCCACGTTTACCTATTACATGATACAACAGCATGCCTTACTGCTACTACTACTCTGCTGTCATTAAGTGGCTGAAAGTGGTACTGCTTAAATTGTTTGTTTTTTTTAAGTCTGAATGAATGAAAACGTCATATCTCAGCCAAAACATGGTTTATAAATATGGGAAAACAATCCATAAATATGTTGCTGCGGCCTATAAGTCTCAGTGCGTGCAAATTATGCAAAAAACAGCGACTTATACAAAGAAAAATACGGTAGTAATCTCAGTCTGGATGTGGTGGAGCTGCGAGGTGGTGCGGGATTAGGTAGGAGTTTAACGCTGCAGTTCAGTGAAACCGTAGCACGATGGCACAGTGGTTAGTACTGTTGCTTCACAGCAAGAAGGTCCTGGGTTCAATCCCCGGTTGGACCTGGGTCTTTCTGTGTGGAGTTTCTATGTTCTTCTTGTGCTTGTGTGAGTTTTCTCCAGGTACTCCAGTTTCCTCCCACACACCAGAAACATGCATGTTGGTCTGCTTCAGGCCCAGGACTCCCTAACAGAAGCCGTTTTCGCATTGACCGGCCCTCTATGGCCCGGGCCGCCCCGCCCCGCCTTCTAACCCGGGTTCAGCGTGTTCGCATTTTCCTTTTTTTCCCCGGGTCCGCTCTCGTTTTGGAACCATCTCCACCGTGGTTCTGTTCGGGCCGAGCTCCCCCGGCCCAGTTTGACGTCATTTACTGCTCACATTTGATTCGTTGTTTGCAGCAGGGGCTGGACTCGTTCTAACAATCTCAGCGCGAGGGCTGCATTTCATTAAAAATTAACTACAGAAACTCCTAAAAAAAATTGTTAGCTGAATATATATATATTAGTTTTTCTGAGTTAAATTTTTGTTAATAACTGATTACAAATCAGCTTATGTATCAGCTTATGTTAGAACGTAAATAACACGAAGCGCGCACCCATTTCCGCCTTTCCGCGCAACCTGAATGTCATTAAAATATAACTAATATTGTCTAACTCTTGCGCGCAGCCAGGGTTTTAAAATATAACTAATAATCTCTAACTTCTACGTGCAGCTAGAATGTTAAGAGGAGTGATTTCTATATACTGTACTGTAGGTTCATTCATTCATTCAACCTTTATTTAGTCAGGTAAATCTTTTGAACCTCATGGGCTCATTTACGAAAGCGACCTGCTAAAACTAAAGAACAATGAACAGCAGTGGTAGAATTTCCTTAAACAATAAACAATAAACAAACAAACAATAAACAATAGAAAACAAAAGAGAGAAAAAAACAAAAGAAAGTTTTTTTTTTTTTTTAACAAAGTATCAAAAAACTAGCAAAACATTATAAGGTAGACGTATAAAATCAAAGACAGGAACAAATCTGCATTGGTTTTT
>JBBPBX010091018.1:0-14012 GCA_038048925.1 Garcialebias charrua
TCAACACATGTACTGTGTTCTTTACAGGATCAGCGCAGAAGAGACCCCGTAGGGAGCAGGGACCCATGCAGCGGAAGGATTTTGAACGTGAGGTCCTTCAATTCTTGAATACAAGAAAAGATATGGCTGCCACACTGCCCCCACCACCACCTCCCGCCTGCGAAGTAGAGCGTTTTGTGATGTCGTTGGTAGCTCCCCTGAAACGTATGCCTGCATTACAGCGTGAGAGACTTCAATATAAAATCTACACCATGGTTTATGAGGAGTCCACTGGCGACAGAGTGGGTCCAGTGACATCCCAGGAAGGCTAATATAATATATATATACATATACACTTTGTATATACATATATATATACACTTTGTATATATAGATATACACACACATATATATACACACATATATATATATACACACATATATATATACACACATATACACTTTGTATATATATATATGGATATATATGGATATATAATTTGTTTTTTTTTAGATAGCAATGTGTTTTCTACTTTTAAATAAATGTGTTTTCTACTTTTAAATAAATGTGTTTTCTACTTTTAAATAAATGTGTTTTGTACATAGAATTGGTGTGCAAGTCTTTACATGCGTAGGAGAAACTTGCTGGCTGGTGTAAATCTACATAAGAAACTTTACATTTCATGTAGATAGCTTTAATATTGCAGGTTTGTTACTAGCACTTTCTGGCATTTGTATGATTTCATATGAATACAGTGGAACAGGGCAGAAATATACTATTTCTGTAAAATTTTGGTTTTAGTCTGCTATTCATTTTTTGGTCCTTTATGTTAATATTAAATGTTGGCACAAAAGTTTCCCCAAATAACAAATACAGTACTAGTTCAGTACGACTTCAGATAATCATTTTCTTACTTACTTAATAAAAAGTAATTATTAGAGATTATATAATGAAATGTAAGTTATATAAGGTATCACCATAAACCGGAAACAGTTGCGTTTCTGGTCGTTTATGTATGAATACTTAAGTAAAACTAACCGAAAGACAGAACAGAAATTTATCACACAATTTTCATCTGTAAGTTTTAATGCAATTATACACATTCAACTAATGAAAATGTGGATACGACAGTGTTCACAATGAACGGCGTGTACTTGGTCATATAAAGAACTAAATTAAACAAAAGTAATAAGTATAACAAGAAACTGTTCAGAATGACTTGGCTCTGCAGGTGATTTGGTGGAACGTAACCGAGCCGTTGCAAGTCAGTGGGGGTGATGGATGACTACTCTGTTTGCTGCCATGCCACTGCTCCTTCTTCTGAGAAGTATCTCATGAATGCATCTCTTGCCGCACAGTTTGCTCCCACTCTCTGGACACCAGGAAGGGGTTCTTCCGTTCCACGGTGTGCTGGTATGTCGTCACCCCGGATGAAATTGTGGAGAACACAAGTGGCTTTCACACACTTCTCCACGCAGAGCCTGACCAAAGATGGAGTGGGCCAAGACCCCGCCGTCACTGGTTCTTCCATACCCCCCCAACATCAATGATACGGAACCTGTATTCCAACACGAAAGCTGTTTGCTATGGTCCTGTAGGAGCCCCCAGTAGCAAAAAACCTGCATAGAGAAAGAGTAATTACAATTATTACAGACATGACATTAAACGTACAACATCTGTAATGCACATAATAGAACCTACACACACACACACACACACACCTCTATATGTATACACACTAGGATGTGTGGCCAACATCACTCAGATAGACACAATACTGTATGTATGTACTTATGTACACACTTCTGTATAAAGAATAATATGTATTTCTATACCGGTGTATATATATATATATATATATGTGACACAGACACACAGACAGACACACAGACAGACATTGGCACTTTTTATCTGTTGTCCCAAAATAGAAAAGAAGAATATGTATTTATATATATATAATATATATATATATATTATATGACAGAAAGAGAGACAGATATTCGCGCTATATTTATCTGTTGTTGCAAACAACCAACCGGAGACAGATGGCCAAGCGTTCTTCAGCTGGGATTGCGCGCCTGTAGTTGTCCTGGTAGGTGATGCGGGCACCAACACGAGACAGCAGGTCGTCAAACTGGGCACGGTTGAGACGGAAGTACCGCAAAGCGCTCCTCGTCCATGCGCAGCTCCTGGATTAAATGGTGAAACTCCCCGAATTCAGAACGCCTCTGAATAGTTTCGTGAACCCAGACACGGCGCCTTGCACGTCTTCGGCGTGCCACTAGCAAACATATTAATAAAGCTGCCTCCACATCATCCGCCATTTTGAGAACAGACGACGACAACAACAACACATCAGACCGGAAAGAGAATCACGACGCTCCTCCCACACCCCGCCCCCACGACGCCGCTGCCACGAAGCCGCCGCAACACTACAGTTTGGACACCAGGGGGCAGTGCGTCCACTTCCGTGCGTGAGGAGCGTTTTGGAGGCTGAAAACGCTTCTCTGTGTGAACACACCATAAGTATCCTAACTTCATACAGTTGGAGACAGAAAAAGTTTTAATAACTTACCGACGCCGCAGTCTGTGCGCGCCGCGTTCAGCTGTTAGCATTTAGCCACCCCGAATCCGCAGCTCGGGCAATCCGGTTTAGCTGCACGCACCTCCTAAAAGGTTGTCGGCTTTATTATTCCAAGTTAGCTCGTTGTCCCCCGATGTCTTCGGCTTCCAGTCCGACATCGAGGCGAGCTCCAGGGACCTCTGATCGCACAAAGCCGGCTGCCCGGTGAAGCTACGATGCAACTATGAGGCTAATGCTAGCTCGTTCCTCCTCCTCGCGGTGTGCGCGCGCATGCGTATTAACAAAATGTAGGGCATCTCCACATGAAGGCAGTCTCCACGGAACACCGGCTGCTGTCTGCTGCTTCACGCGGTCCGCGTTCCTCCACAAAACCACCGTTATCGCAAAGTGACGCAGTCAAATGACGTCATCATAGGATGCCGCGATATAATTTTTTTCACCGGTGTCAAAAAATCCACCGGTATTATCGTAAACGAGACGATATGGCCCACCCCTAGTGGGGAGACTGACTCCGACAGACCTCTGTGCAGCCTTCACCACTCTCTGTAGAGCTTTCCTCTCTGCAACTGTGCAGCCTCCATGCCACACGTTGATGCTGGAGCACAGGACGCTTTCCACTGCACACCTGTAGGAGGAGGTGAGAACTGGGCTGCTCAGACCAGCTCGTCTCAGCCGTCTGAGGAAGTAGAGTCTTTGATGACCTTTCTTGATCAGGCTGGTGGTGTTGTTGGTCATCCAAATGGGTCACTTTTATTTATTACTACAATACAATACAAACATATTTTTGGCACATTTTCAAAATAAACATTTTGTAAGTCTTTATTTTGTAAAAAAAAAAAAAAAAAATTTGTACCGAAAAAACCCGAAAATAAACCGAACCGAGCTCTCCTTGTAGTTGAACCGAACCGAAATGTGATTTTAGCGTACCGTTACACCCCTAATCGATATACATTTCAGATTAGCAATTTATTTATTTTAAGAATACCTTTCACTTCATCAAAATCTAAACAAAACTCCAGCGTTCTAAAAGTACTGTAGGTGGTTGTATTTGTTTCTTATACGATGAAGGACTGCTTTTGCTCAACTGCCAGCTTGGGTCTCGGAGATAAATGGCTGGTTTGGCACCCAGAGGACCGGGGTTCGCTTCCCGGCCACGGCATTTTCTTTTTTTTTTTTTTCGGAGAGATCGGTGAGGGCTGCTGGGAGCTGCTGGCTTTTGAGGACCGTGTGGGTCCGGTGACGGTCAGAGGTTGCCTCATACGGATAAATTAACTGGAAACACTCTGTGAACTTTGTGTGTGTCTGGATTGGATGTGCAGCCGCGGATCGAAGCGCCGCATGCAACTAGCGGAGCTACGTGGGCTGTTTGTTACCGAAGGAGGAGGAAGAGCTAATTTTAGCCTCGGATTCGGGAGGGCATGATAAAAGGAGCTGCTAATGGCGGCGTGCACAAACAGCTTTCGGTAAGTTATCTAAAGCTAGCACTAACAGTTTGTCAAATGAGTAAAAAAAAAAAGAGCTAATTTTAAAACGACAACATATTAGAGATACTGGCTGTTACAGAGGGCGGAGTTAATGTAAACAGAGTTTTGACGGGCGTGGACTTCAGAGCTCATTATCATAAACCGGTCGTTTAGAACGAAAGTTAGAAATGGCAGAATTAAAAAGGGTATAATTTATTATCTAAGAATTATTTTGTGTATTAAATTGAATGAACAGGGTCTGGATAGCACACAGACATACCATAAAAATAAAAAATAAAACATCTGAGGTCCCCTTTAAATTAAGGGCTTAATGTTGCGCTCATTTAAAAAAGAACCACTTCTTTGATGAAGAGATTTTTTTAACAGGGGCAAAAGCATCGTAACATTTAGTTTGATGTACTGTATTCCAGTTAAAAAGCTCAAAAAGGCAGTGGTGGGCAACGCTAATCGTAAAATTTGTTCCGCTATTTCTAAAGCACTAATTTATTTATTTAGGTCCGCAATTTCAAAAGCACTAATGTCTTATGAAAATTAGGGGAAGCTAATTCTAATCCGCTAATTAAATTCAACAATTGGTAGCAGCAAGTTATGCAATATTTGCACTACACTGCCAACTAGCGGTGCATGAACTGTTATACAGTAAGTTGTTTGAGTTTCAGAGTATTTAGTTTGGTTCTCTTCAACAGGTTTGACAAGGACAAAATGTACCCATTCCAAAGTCTGTTAGCTAAACTGCAGACATATTTGGCTTTTTTTCTTCTTCTTTTGTTACTTTTAGTACCACTAGATCGCATGTGTCAAACTCAAGGCCCGTGGGCCAAATCCGGCCTACCATAACCGTTTCTGTGGCTCTCTACACCCTAGAACTTCAAGATAACAGTTGTAAGCATGTTGCTCTCAGGTGGTGGGTCCCCATCCCTACACTCCCTGGTCTCTCTGTTAATTGTCTTGCTTATCTCCTCCATTTTGTTGTCCAGGTGTTTGTGATTGTCATGCTGTGTGTTCATGTACCTGTATATAAAGTCAGGGATTTTTTAATTGATAAAGCTCTGTATATGTTGTATAACACAATCATTGTTCCACATTTAATCTATTGTATTGAGGTTTGGGGAAAAGCGTGCAAAACAATTACAAAGCCTGTTTTTATTTTACAAAAGAGAGCTGTAAGAGTAATCACCAGAAAACATTTCAGTCACCCATCAAACACCTTGTTTCTTCAGCTAAATTTATTGAAATTCCAGGAATTGGTAGAATATAGTATTTTATCAGTTATGTATAGGGCTCATAATAACACATTACCTTTAAATATCCAAAGAAATTTAGACAAAGTTATTACAATCTTAAAGGGACAGATATTCATCAAACCACAATTCAGAACCAGCTTAAAGGGACGGTCTACCTCAATTCAGGGAGTTGGATTGTGGAATGTTCTGGAGAGTGATGTTAAAAATGCAAAATCAATGTATACATTTAAGAAAAAGGTCAAAAAGGACTTGCTCAAAAACTATATATGATGTAGCTTAGTGTGTTTGTGTATTACACTTATCAATCAATCAATCAATCAGCTTTATTTATATAGCACATTTTAAAAACCGCAGGGTTAGCCAAAGTGCTGTACAGTAAAACAAAAGATAGCTAACTAAAACGATAAAAAAACAAAAACAAAAGCAGCATACAAAAATAAAAATACATATACCAGTCTCACTGCAGGTGGGTTAAAATGCCATAAAAGAACAAGATCACGTGTTAAAAGCCAAGGTATAAAAGTGTGTTTTTAAAAGGGATTTAAAAACAGGAAGAGAGGAGGCCTGTCTGACACTCAGTGGCAAATTGTTCCACAACCTGGGAGCAGCGACAGAAAACGCTCTGTCACCTCTGAACTTCAGCCTAGTTTTGGGCACTGTCAGCAGCAACTGATCAGCTGATCTTAGAGATCGGGGAGGGCAGTAGGGCTGAAGCAGCTCAGACAGATATGGTGGGGCAGGGTTGTTCAGGCATTTATGTTGTACTTATGATGTAGCTTAGTGTGTTTGTGTATTACAGTTAGAAAAATTAAGTAGAGTTATTCATTTTGTGATGTAGTTTGTGTATTACAGTTAGAAAAATTAAGTAGAGTTATTCTTTTTGTGATGTAGTTTGTGTATTACAGTTAGATAAATTAGTAGATTTATTCATTTTGTGATGTAGTTTGAAGGTTATCATTGGTTGAACAAACTGTGAAATAAGGGGCAGATATAATAAGATTTCATCTTCTTTCTGCTCCTTTCATTTTATCCTACTTGTATTCTTGTATCTGATGAAACTGTTTTGTATTGTTCTTTTAAAATGAATGAATAAACATCAAATCAAATCAAATCAACGGCCCAGTCAGAGTCCAGAACCTGAACCTGAAGGTGGGACCTTCAGAGAGCTGAGCAGAAACCTCAAAGAACTGAAGCAACAATGGAAAGAAGAGTGGGTCAGAACTCCTCCAGAACCAGGAGAGAGACTGATGAAGTCCTGCAGAGGGTTCTGCTGCTGAAGGAGGTTCTGTTGGGTCAGAGGCACAAGCTGAGGTTAAATTTTAATGATTTTAGAACTTGTTAAAGATCATCCATCCAGCCATCCAGCTAACTGTCTATCCATCCATCCATTCAGCTAACTGTCTATTCATCCATCCATTCAGCTCACTGTCTATTCATCCATCCATTCAGCTAACTGTCTATCCATCCATCCATTCAGCTAAAAGTCTATTCATCCTTGTATCTGATGAAACTGTTTTGTATTGTTCTTTTAAAATGAATGAATAAACATCAAATCAAATCAAAAATAAGTCTGTATCTCTGTGTTTATCGTTGTCCTGGCATTGTCTCCTGTTGCCTCTGTCTCCTGAGTTCCTTGTGATTCCCTGTCAGCTATTTTATGTTCTTAATTTCTGTGGCCGTCGCGGACGCCATTTTGAAGAGTCCTAATGGTGAACTACTTTTTTTAAATCCAGCAGATTTGACCATTTCGTGAAACTCTCAAGCTCAGAAAAACTTGTGCTATAACGTCAGCTATGAAATATATTTTTTCTCAGCAAAGAAATAATTGTTTTACCGTGTTTTGTTGTAAAATCCTGGCTTCTTTGGCCGTCGCGGACGCCATTTTGAAGAGTGCTAATGTGGCGAACTTCTATTTTTAAATCCAGACGCGTCGCGTAGGCCGCTGAGAAACATCCACAAGTTCACCCTCCATGTTAAAAAGTCTTCGTCTGACTCTTCGAAAACAAGCAATAAGGCTGCAGAGTAACACACTGGCTGCTAACTGCTATAGAGAGAGCACACACCAAGAGACTGAGGGGGACGCTTTTTTGTCACGGACCACATCCGGCGCTGACAGGATATAGTCTGTTAGCTGTCGTCCGAGCTCGTAAATACGTTATTTCGTTTTTACTGATAGATAATTAGTTATTAGCGGTACTGCATTTTAAATAAAAATAGCACAAATCCGCTTATGAATTATAAAACTTAGTCAATCCGCTGTAAAGCTAACAGATTATTTAGCTACGCTATAAGCGGATTAGCGCTTTAGCGCTACCTAGCGGTCGGAGGCCCACCACTGCAAAAAGGAGTATACCTTTCAATTAAAAATACTGTCACAATAATCACCATTGTCTGGTTTGATCTGTACCAATTCAATATGTTAGGTGTTATTGTTTGTTATCTTTAACAAGCAGCAAAAATCATTGAGCTACTGCATCCCCCTAGCATTAAGTCATGTCACACTATAGGGTTAGGAGTGTGAGACGGGTTGGATTAACTGTGGGAAATGAGATTGGACATTTTCCTGGTTTACAAATAATCAAGCCTTTAATCAACTGTCACCTAATTAAATTTTATTGGATCTGTTTCAACAACTCATAAATTAATCTCTTGTATCTAACTTTGTGTTTGATGCAGAGTTGAAAACGTTTGATTAAAAAGTCTTGTCAGTTTGCATCTTTTATTGTTTTTCAGCTTGCATTTCAGAGTTGAGTGCCTCCAAGTGCAGAAGAGTCCACTCAGAGTTTTTATTTGCTTAGCTAATTTGTTAATTAATAACTTAAATCAATACGACTGCAATGCAATACTTTAATTTTTCTGTCTTTTGCTTGAATCCTTGGCTCTTTATCAATTGCACTTTGTTGTCTGAATGCTGCATGGCGTGTGGATGTGTGCTTCTTGCTCTGAGTTATGACATACTGCCAGCAGGAATCCCCTCTGACTGCTGAGTTTACCCCCGTTAGCAGATTTATCTGTCTGCCTTATCTACAGAGACCTCTTTGTGTGTGTTTTTGTTTGTATGTTCATGCATGGATGTGTTTGAAGTTCATTTTTACCCTTCAGAGTTTCCAACAATTAGTATTTTACCACATAAGTACTGTACTGTGAAAAACATCAAGTATTGCTTTGTTTTTTTTTTTAAGAGTGTTGCCATGCTGTTCAGCTGCTTTAAAGCCACAAACCCACAATAAAACTGGACATTAACTTGGATAAATACACAAACAAGTTTGTAGCCTGCAAGTCTGACGCGTCTGACCTGTTTTTTTTTTTTTTTTTTTTGGGGGGGGGAGCTATTATAAACTTACAGTGCAGAATCAGAATGAAACATAATTTGATCCATTTTGTAGAAAATGTTTATTTTATCACATGCTCACTTTTTCAGTGTCTCGCATTAAAAAGAAGCCACCAGTCTCTTATTTTATAGATACTTTTTTAATAGAGAGAAACACAATAAAATAAAAAATAACCCTGAAAAGACTAAAGCAAAAAACAAAAAAGCTATTTCATGTCATTGAGTGAATTAAACAAACAGAAACTTTTAACATTTCTTGTAGTTGGACACATCTCTGGAGGGTTTTTGGCCCACTCCTCTTTAAAGAAACTCTAAATCCTTTAGGCCAGGGCTGTTCAACCGGTGACCCAGGGGTCAACTCAGGCCCACGGATGAATTTAGTTTGGCCCATCAATGGGTTCATTTTTAAATAAAACTAGATTTTAAACCATAAAACAAACTTACGATGTCCGTCCCCTGCAGCTGTTGGCTGCAGTAAATAATAATAATAATAATAATGTGTTTGTCTGTCATCTGTGTATGTTTCCCATACACAGACGAAATTCGCCTCTGCATTTAACCCAACCACCACCAGGTGGTGCAGTGAGCAGCCAGAAAGCGCTTGGGGAGCTGGAGAATTAGGTGTGCACTCATAGACACACCCCAAGGTGTGTAGTGGCCGGGACGCGAACCCACGTCCTTCGGGTCCCAAGTCAAAAGCCCTGCCACTACACCATCTTGGCTCCAATGTGCCCCCCTGAGCAATTTAGTTGAATAGCCCTGCTTTAGGCTTTTTGACTGCTGCTTTCCAACTTGAAGCTTCAGCTCCTTCTACAGATTTTCTACAAGATTGAGGTCTGGACATTTGTTGGACCCCTCTGTGACTTCAATATCCTTCTTCCTTGACCTTGATTTTGAGCCATTGTCATGCAGGGGGACCCATTTATTACCCACCTTCAGTGTTCTGGCTGAGGGAGGAAGGTTCTCGGCCAGTATTTTACGGTACATGGTCTTGTCTGTTGACCCCACAAAACAGTGGAATCATCCTGTTTCTTTAGCAGAAGACCAGCCCTAAAGCATCACCTCTATGCTAAGCTGTGGGGACGATGTGCAGGTCATACTCTGCTTTTTTCTTCTTCCAAGCATATTAGTCATTTAGATGTTCACTACGTCCAGGTAGGACAGGCCTGTACCTGGGCCTACTCAAGTGGGGGGACCATGCTACAAGAATTCAATCCTTTGCAGCGTGGCATGGCATGTTACCAATGGTGTTCTTGGTGACTGTAGTCCCTGGTGCCTTCCTAACATTAACCAACTCTTCCTGTGTTGTTGTAGCCTGGCCCTCGCCTTCCTGCACAGCTCCGCTCAATTCTCATTTCCCTTCACTTCACAGTCTGGGACTTCCCCCATCCACAAGGATTTCTCCGGTAGATTTTTGTTCGGACCAATCAGAGAACAGAAGGCGGAGTTTTGAACGACGTCGACTGACGTCGTCATTCAAAATGGCTGCCGCCACGAAGGAATTTTCAATAAAACAAGGTAAAAAACTATTATTTCTCTGCTGAGAAAAATATATTTCTTAGCTGACGTTATATCAGAAGTGTTCCTGAGCAATCAGAGAGCAGAAGGCGGAGTTTTGAACGATGTCGACTGACGTCGTCATTCAAAATGGCTGCCGCCACGAAGGAATTTTCATCAAAACAAGGTAAAAAACTATTATTTCTCTGCTGATAAAAAATATATTTCTTAGCTGACGTTATATCAGAAGTGTTCCTGAGCTTAACAGTTCCTAAATCAATTCACGAAATGGTCAAATCTGCTGGATTTAAATAGTTTCGGTTTGACATTTTCCAAACAGCCTCGGGTGCGCTACGAAAATAAATGATAAAAAATCGAATTTTATCTCAAATGTTTTATCTAGGCCAACAGTCAGTAAATTAGAGCCATATAATTACACACTGGTGGCAGAAAAAATATCCACCGAGTGGTTTCTGAGCAATTTATCTGATAGCCTGGACCTCGCCAGGCTAAACTAACAAAACTCCGCCTTCTGTTCTCTGATTGGTCCATTCAAAAATCTCCAGGAGAAATCGTTTTCAATGGGAGGAATGCCAGACCCTAGTCTGAAGCGAAGTGAAGGACAGGGTGTGGTTTTAACCAGGCTAGTGTTGTTGTGGGCTGATCCTTTACTTCTCTCATCATCATCCTCACTCCATTAGTCAGAATGTTGTATGGAGCTTCAGACTGAGGACAACTGATGGTCATTAAATTATTCTTCCATTTTTGAATGACCACATCAGCAGTTGTTAACTTTCTCTCCAAGCTTCTTGCTGATGGTCTTCTAGTCTAATTGTTCAGATGCGTATTTAACTCGGTGCCATGAAAATCAATGTTTTACTGTTAACAAAATGTTTTTTGTTTAGTCTATTTCATGTTTCTCTTTTAAATTAGACCATTTAAAATTGAGACAGTTTTGTTCTTTGTAAGTGGGCAAACCTACAAAATCATCAAGAAATCAAACACTTTTCTCACTATACTTATTGGAGTTTCCGCTAAAATCCATCTATTTATGTGGGAGTGTGTATTTTATTGTTAAAAGGTGAACAATACGATGAAGACCCTGTCATGCGAGTGAGACTGAATTTTAAAGTCGATGGAAATTATCAAGAATACTATTTCATTATGGCAACAGGATGGTTGATCTCTTTAGATCCCGCTGGAGTCTGAAGGTCTATTCATGTTTAGGTCAGGCTTGGTTAACACAAACTTAGTTGATAATGTGTGATACTAGGAAACAAAGGATGTTTATGTGGTTTTTAGTAAATTCATACAATCTTTTATGGTATACACACCTACCCTGTCAAGATCAGCAGTTCTTTTGGATACCAAAGCCCAGTTCTAATAAGTTATGATGCCATTTTTAGGTTAAGGGTCTGGTTTAGGATTGAGGAATGGTTTGGTATAGGTTGAGGCTAGGTATGTTTAGGTAATGGTGGAGTTTAAGGGTCAGGGTTAATAAGCTACAGAAATGAATGGAAATCAATACACAGTCCAAGTAAGGACAACAATACAAAGGTGTGTGTGTACATTTGCCTTACCTGTTGGCTTATAGAAAATCTGGGTGTGGAGAGATGCCAGAGCTCTAATTGCACGTTAGTTTAGGCTGTATAAAAGTTTGACATTTCAGCTTCCTTTAGGATTCAACCTAGCCTGGTTTAAACCAGACCCTTGTCCTTCACTTCGCTTTGGACTAGGGTCTGGCATCTCTGCCATAGACAACGATTTCTCCTGGAGATTTTTGAATGGACCAATCAGAGAACAGGAGGCAGAGTTTTGTTAGTTTAGTCTGGTGAGGTCCAGGCTATTCAGATAAATTGCTCAGAAACCACTCGGTGGATATTTTTTCTGCCACCAGTGTGTAATTATATGTCTTTAATTTACTGACTGTTGGCCTAGATGAAACATTTGAGATAAAATTCGATTTTTTATCATTTATTTTCGTAGCGCACCCGAGGCTGTTTGGAAAATATCAAACCGAAACTATTTAATATCCAGCAGATTTGACCATTTCGTGAATTGATTTAGGAACTGTTAAGCTCAGGAACACTTCTGATATAACGTCAGCGGTGAAATATATTTTTTCTCAGCAGAGAAATAATAGTTTTTTACCTTGTTTTGATGAAAATTCGTTCGTGGCGGCAGCCATTTTGAATGACGACGTCAGTCGACATCGTTCAAAACTCCGCCTTCTGCTCTCTGATTGCTCAGGAACACTTCTGATATAACGTCAGCTATGAAATATATTTTTTCTCAGCAGAGAAATAATAGTTTTTTACCTTGTTTTATTGAAAATTCCTTCGTGGCGGCAGCCATTTTGAATGACGACGTCAGTCGACGTCGTTCAAAACAAAAATCTACCGGAGAAATCCTTGTGGGTGGGTGCAGTCCCAGACTGTGCAGTGAAGGGAAATGAGAATTGAGCGGAGCTGTGCAGGAAGGCGAGGGCCAGGCTAGATTCAACCTAAAATCTCTGTAAATACATTTTGGTCTCTCTGGCATTTTTCTGTTGCTGTTATAGGCTTTACTATGCCCTCTGTGCTAGGTCTTGTGGTTTTTGCTAGTATTCAGATTCAGTCAAATTATAAATGTAAACCCTGTTTCTTAACATAAAAACATTCCCAACACTAATTTGGTTTGCATTACTAGATGTTATTGTCCAGACGCGAAAGGATTTAGGTGTCGCGTGCAAAAAGTTAAGGTTATGGTTAGGGGTGTAACGATACACAAAACTCACGAGACGAGACGAGACAAATCACAGATCTCGCGAGAACGAGACGAGATTTTAACATTAGTTCAAGAAAACTACAAAGATCGGTTTTATGCCGCAAAAAGGCTTTTATTCTGTTTTAACATGTATTACAAACCCAACTGATGTCTTCATTTTACTGATTGAATCTCCTTAGACCTTAGAACGTTCAACTTTGTTTAAAAAAAATAGATATTCACGCAGGACTTTCCAAAAATTGAACATAAATATCCGCATCAGCACTGAATCTGCCAAGTACCCTCTCGAATCTGCAGCCGTCACTCACCAGTGTTGCCAGATTGGGCGGTTCACCGCGATTTTCCTTCTGACTTTTGCGGGTAAAGAGTGCTTTGGGTGGGTGGGACTCTATCTGGCAACACCGGTCACACCGGTGTTTACGCGTGTGTCTTTACATTCGGGGCAGCGTCGGCAGCGCCGGGACCCTCCATCAATGTAGAGGCGTCTGCGGCACCGGGACCCTCCATCAGTAGTTGGGGCGTCTTCTATAGCAACTTCATCCGGCGAAGCCATGCTGTCCGTGACGCTGACTTGCTAGGGGCTCTGCTAGCGCTAGCATTAGCGTCTCGCGAGACAACGTTACCTCTCAACGAGAGATATCGCGGGAGTTTAATATCGCGAGATCTCGTACAACGAGATCTCGTTACATGCCTAGTTATGGTATATTGACTCAGCTGTATGTGAAGGGTATGTGTCCAATTGGTCAAGGCTATTACCATTACTGTATAGTGGTTTAATCAGGTGTTGTCTGTAGCCACAGGTGTATATTTTTTTTTTAGGTCAATAAATTCAGCATAGAAGCTTCTCTGGTTAGGCCATTGTCAAATGCAATTTCCAAAAGATAACATTTTACCATTTTACACTGCTTGTGCTGACACTAGTATTCAGTAGCAGTAACTTGTCAACTATCTTCAAGAGTTGTAGTTTGTCTCAACATTTGCACTGACATGAAGCATCTCCAAAGTCAAATCTGGTCAAACATGTTGTGCTTCTTAGTTTTTATTTTTTGCCACATGATACACAATACAAAACTTTTTTCCCCTAAATTTCTATCAGTAATTCTCAGTGCAGGTGAAATAGTTTAGG
>JBBPBX010091019.1:0-14012 GCA_038048925.1 Garcialebias charrua
ATATATTTACTGTATATATACTGTGTGCCCTGTCATCACTTTTAATAAGTGCCTTCATCGATCAGCTGGTGTTCATTCAGTAGTCAGAGACGGTGTAATTATATCTGCAAAAGTGCATTCTATCCAGTAATCAACTAATGTACTGTACTGTACTGTAGTCAGCTCATTCTGTCAGTCTCAGTATCACAAAACCGTGAGTTATAAAAACTAAATGGTAGCTAATTTTGAAAAACGATAATGGTTTAAAACAAAAAAATTGTTTGGAAAAAAATAAAGTAAACTGTTCGTTTTCCGAAATAAGCTTTACTTTTCAGCAAACTGGAACCAATATTAGCACAACAGCTAGCCAGTTAGCATTACCTTTCACTTGCTGCTGTCCGATGAAAGAAGAGCTGAGCTCCCCGCTGAAGAAGAAACCGACATCCCCGTGTTGTCATCATGATCCTTGTTACTGGTACGGACAGATAAAATACAAAACTACAACACGTATATTACAAAGACGCGTTGCCACATCACATCTACTTGATCACATCTGCTAACACATGCCTTCGTCGCCAGCAACAAATGTCACCCCAAGCACTTCCGGTGCTTAACCAAAACAGTTCGGCAGCACCAGAGCTATTGTTAAGGGTTCCGCTTACTAATAAATTTGACAGTTTTAGTTTTACCAAAACTATTAATAATAATAAAGTAATAATAATAATAATAATAATAATAATAATAATAATAATAATAATAATAATAATAATAATAATAATAATAATAATAATAATAATAATAATAATAATAATAATAATAATATGGTTGTTGTTATTATTGTTGTTCACCAAAGTCCATACAATGTTCAGTCAGGTCATCTGGATGTTTTTTTGTTTTTTGTGCAGAGATGTTTTGGCCTCGATTCAGAAGGCTTTATTAGTCTGAGGAAACACCAAACAAAACTGATTTTCTCCCAACAGCCTACTCCAAAGTGGGAAACAAATGTTTTTGTTGGTGCTAAGAAAATCAAATCACTCCTGAAACTTTTCTCCATCCACTCCATCCTGCCTGGATTCTCTTTTTCACCTCTTTACCACTCTTCAACGTTTTCCTGGATAGTGGACCCCAAGTACTTGAAGTCCTCCACCTTTGTGACCTCTGCTCCTTGTAGCCTCACTGTTCCACCAGCCTTCCTCTCATTCACACACATGTACTCTCTCGTAACGCTGACTTTCATTCCTCTTCTTTCAAGTGCATGAACCTCTCTAAGTTCTATATCACCTGTTCCCTCACCATAGATCCCAGATTAAGGTATAGATGGAGTGTATTCTTATAAAAGCTCAAATTTAACTTGTTTCAATATTTACATGAAATAATTAATTATTGTAGGTTTATTTATTCATTTATTTATTGTCTATATAGGAGTGAGTTAAAGAAACTGACGTTATCAATGGCAATAGTATTTTTGTGAGAAAAGGAAGCAGTTCATTAAAAATTGAGGCTTCTTTGTAAATGATAAAAATATGTATTTAGTATTTAACATATTAAGGTGCTGCATGTACAAAATAAAATATATTTAGTCACTGAAAGAGGAAAAAAGGGTCAACAACCCGAATGCTGTCTACACGGCTCTAAACTAGATACATCATTATAGCCCAATTGTACAAACAAGATGTTTTTGTCACTTAGAGAAAAAAGTTTTATCAGTTCCCTAAAGACTGAATCGAATCTAAACTATAGCCTAAATCTACTAAACTGCACTCTAATGATTAATCCATAGTCATAGATAGTAGTAGATTAGTAGATGATTATTAGCCAGTACTGTATTGATTTCAGTGAACTTTGTAGATGCCAGCACTGCAACCATAAAAGACAGTCATGAAGATTAACTCAAGTTTAGTTTAGACCAGTTTTTGTCCCTCGTTCTTTTCATTGAAAATATTCATAACTCCCTGCACAAAAATAATTTTTATTATAATTATGGTCCATGATCCCACTTGTCACAGCTGAAGTGAGTCCATCAGATGTGAGTCCATCAGATGTGAGTCCATCACAGCGTGTTTTGTTGAGATAATTTATCCTAATAGGAATAATACAGTACAAATATTTCAAAGTGAGCTTCTATGGAAATGCTATGAACAGTTAATATCTAACCTGTTGTAGATAGCTCTTTGAATAACCATAATTTGGGAAAGATAGTTTAAATCTGACAAAATTAACAAGCAGGTCCAAAATACTTGTGGATGCCTTAAAACTGTTTTAACCTAAAACGCTCAGTGGTTCATGTGACATACTTTCTCTTTCAGTGCTGTCATTTTCACATTGCTCAGATATTGTGTCAGAAATATTATAACATCCCTGCTTGAACTGCCCCAGATTGCACCAGAAGTGCTACAGCTAGCTGTTGCTGCCTGTGCTTGCCCGTACCCTAGGACTCTTTGTATAAATTTGTGCAATGCAACACTGAAAGCAGTGTAAAGATTTTAAAACAGCATTCACATGAACAGCTTAAGGATTTTTGAGATTGGAGCTATTTTAGAGATTCAGTTTGATCTTGCTGCTCAGACTAGCCTTTTCAGCTTGTCAGGTTAGAAATCAGGTAGAATATTTTTCTGTAAACTTGCCACAGAATCTCACTCCAAACGCAAATCTTAAGTATCCCTTTAATTTGCAGCCATCTTATTTGAGACTTGCTTTTTGTTTCTGTAAGAAAAACAACACTGCATGATCTGACTGTGAGAAAAAAAGGTAAGAACTCATAGTTAGAGCAAAAAAACTTGGTATCACACAAAAAAACTAGTCACAAAAAACTGAGAAAACCAAAGTATCTTTATTATTATCAATAATATTATCATTATTATTAGTAGTAGTATTATTATCAACATGCAAAATACAGAGGAAAAAAATTTCAGCTCACAAATGAGTCTCTACCACACACACTTGTCTACCATCCCAAACCCTTTTACAATGTAAGAAGGATAATAAGAAATTATTACAATTATTTATTTGCTATTCATTTCCATTTAGCAATATCACAAGCAAATCAGTAAAAAAGAACCCAAAGCATTCAAAAGTATCCCCTGCTTCACACAAATGACAGAGATACTTTATTTCACAACTAGCAAGAAGCTACTCCAGATTGGATATTAGTAAGACATGAATTATTCATGCTTCCTGCAGTATACTACCGTAACTGGAATGCCACCAGTCCCATAAATAGCATTTGCAAGGCTAATTCAAAACATTTAGGAGTTTTGCAGGTTCACATTTAAGGCTTTCCCCCCCACATAGACCTTTTGGTCTATGCACTCGCTAGTTATTTAAATAAGGTAGAAATGTCATTTTTTTCCAGCGGGCTATAATCAGAGTCTGCATGCTGGTTGAAAAACTCTTATTATTTCTACAAATATCTGTTTTAATATACAGTAGATAGTAATAATCTCCCTGGTGACGCCTTTGAGGCCAAACATGCAATAGTCATCAATGAAGTAGTTGAAACTGTTTCACTATAACAAACTAATTTTCTGATCTAGACTACTGTATGTATAGTTGTGTATACATATTTGTTTATAACTGCTTGTGCTTTTGGATGTGTATATGTACAACAGTCGAATTTATTGTTATAGGATGTTGAACTGAATATGAGTTGTATGCAAACAGTGCCACGTCAGGGGCTGAAGGTCCTCGAGGACTCGTAGTCCGATATACACTTAGGTTTAATTCCTTTCGCGTTGTAGTAATCCACCACCTGGTTTGGGACTTCAGCTAGAACGCTCTTAGCCAAGGCAGCCGGGGAGGCCTGGAGATACAGACAGAGAGACAAAAGATGGGTCTTGAGCAGCACATCACCATATCCATCCTTAAATCTGAGAGACCGATGCTGCTAAAGGTACAGATAACAGACGAGCTCATCTGACAGCCAGAAAAACACTCCTGCCACCCTTTTTCTGTTCTCCGGTGTGATCACCGATTTCTGAATACAGTCTGTGTGCAACAAAGTGGCATGGCAGAAAGTTGCATCACATCCTCACAGCTCCTGTCATATTGTGCATAAAAGCAGTCTCTCGACACATCACAGAAGCAAAGCATCACACACTTTACATCACGCTGCAGTCCCTGCTGCTGCACTAGGCAGTGTGAGTTAATCATGCACACTGGTCTGAATATGTTTGTTTCCTTTGTAGATGATTTTCTCCAAATAGAGAGGGCTGACATTAGTACAGTATGTGTTAACTAAAAGCTAGCAAAACTCTACATACAATGCTGTACTTAAAAAACATTATATTCAACAACCAAAACACGGTTAGCTACAACTCTGTGTGGTCTCTTAAATGGTTTTAGTTGTGGATGCATAATCTGGAACAAGACAACTTCAGCATCAGCATCATCTTTTCAGCTAAGTTATGATACTATTTTGGGCCACGATTTATCAGTATCCAGCAGTTCCTGGTCAAGGTTGTAGGGAGCCAACCCATGGAGGTCACTGGGTGAGAGGCGGGGTACATCCTTGACAGGTAGCCAGTCCATTAAAGGGAAACAAAGCTTAGACCAGACTTAGCTTTTTTAGATTTTTCTACCTGGATTATTGAGCATGCATCAGTCTCGAAGTCTGAATGTCCAGAGGACCAGACTTAGCTTTTTTAGGAAACAAAGAGAGTATTAATGCTGAACACTCTTACCTAGGGACAGCTTACCAATTAATATGTATGTTTTTGTGCTGTGGGAAGAAACAGGAGTACTCTCAGAAAACCCACTCATGCATAAGAATGTACAAACTCCAAGCAGAACGGCCCCATTTGGGATTTTTTTTTTCCGACAAGGCAGCTGCGCTAACCAACCGTGCCACTGTTCAGCCCTGATTTATTAAGATGTGCATGCTAACTGGCAGTTTGTGTGTGAAAGGAAAGTAATCAGATTGTAACCTGTTTCCCCCAGCGTCACTTGAGATAGACTTTTGCCCTTTGTCCACCTAGGTCCAGGATAAAGCATGCACTTATAAAGGATGAATGATCTACTATGTCATTCAGAAGATTATCGTGTGGGATGTGGGAGGAAAACTGGTGAGCAGTTCAGGACTTGGACCATTACTCCCCTCAGGAAGGAGGTTGTGGAGAATTAAGTAGAACCACTAGACTGAGGAACAGCTTCTACCCTGAAGCTGTTAGACTCATGAATCCCTAACCAGAATAACCACTGTAATGCCACTTTAGATGGTGATATGTGACTTATCTGTGCTGCTGATTATCCATGCTGCTGATCACTTGCCTTTATGCTGCTGTATTCATTCATACCCATCTGCTCATTACATTCTTATGTTCAGGTTGCTGTTTAATATATCGTTTTATTTTATATTATTAGTGTTATGCTGGTGAAAATTATCAGTCATCCAGGACAGGACACTGAGGACCAGAATGTGCACATTTTGGACCGTGAACACAGGTGGTTTGAGAGGGGTGTGAAGGAAGCTGTTTACGGTATGTTAAGAGAGAAAAACTGTCTCTTAACAGAGGAGAAGGTCTTAGATTTCAACTTTTAAAAACGTATAATGTAGCTTTGGGACTAATTCCCAGCCAGTTTTCACACCTGATGGGAACAGACGAGCCTCATCTGTGAACTAGACGAACAAAGACCTTACTGAAACCCCTACTGTTAAGGTGTGATGTGTGATTTGTCAATCTACATGGGTATGTTGTATCTTATCTCACTCAGTATTTATAACCTGAACCCCACACACTCTGCTCTTTGAATTGAAAAAGCTCCTCGGATGAAGAGGGAAACGTCTTCTGTTACAAATAAAGTCCAGTTGTTATATTGAACGTTTTTTTAATCTATTATTAGTGTTTACCGTATATCTTAGATCTTTTAGTGTATTGTTTAACGTTTAGCATAAATCTTAGATTCTTATACATGTATACTGTTTCTTTTAATATTTTGTATTTTTGCTATTTTTGGTTGTAACTGGGACCTTGTGTACACAATTTCGTTCCACCTCATGTACCACATGTGATGTGAATGACAATAAAGACACTTGAACTTGATTCCAAGAAGACCGATATTCTTGTAATCTTGTAAAGTGTTTTTTGAGCAAAGGTTTTTAAAAATTTTTCAAAGTTTTATTCATTTATTTGTTACTTTGGTTGATTTTGCATTCATTTTCAGCTTTTTACTTGAAATTTTTCAGAGGAACTTTATTTTGTTAAATCCCTTATCCCTGATCTACAAAATGATGAGGCAGGAAAAAAGCTCCTAAGCTCAATCGTTGAATCAGTTTTGTGTCGACATAAAAAAAAAAGCAATGAACCAGTTTGAAATTAGAACTTTCTTCTCAGCTGTTCCCGGTTAGTATCCAACCCTGGTGTCTCCTCTTCCTCATCAGCAGTTCTTTATATTCAGTTTGCTTACTCTCATCAGCAGTCTGTCGTTGACTTTCACGCCACAGCTATTTCTTTCCTTGTGCTCCTCGTGCACCTTGTTAATCTCCTTGGTGTACGTTTGCTGCTTCATCAGCTTTTTTGTTTTTATGATGAATAGTTTTGTTTTTCTTCAGCTCCTCGTGTCTGTCTGCATTCTGGGCCCAAACAAACCGTGACAGTCACAAAAACACGATTTCTTCTAATTTCTTGAATCCATCCCTGACAGTTTGACACAGAGAATAGTAATTTACCACCCACAAGTGGATTCCCAAAGAGCTGTCACCTGAAAACTTGACATAATCAATAATCGGCCGTGGTGTAATGGTAATGGCAGTCGTCTCCCGATCGGAAAGTTGGCGGTTCGGCTCCCGGGACCCGCACCATGTGTCGTTGTGTCCTTGGGCAAGACACTTAACCCTGAGTTGCTCCCGGTAGGACTGGAAAGCACCTTGCATGGTAGTCTGCCGCCACCGGTTTATGAATGTGTGTAGCATTCAATATACGTATGTGTAGCACTTTGAGATTTTCAGTAATGAAAAGTGCGTTATAAATTGAATTAATTATTATTATTATTATTATAATCGTCTGTAGGATGACACTTCTCTCCGGTCCTGTGTCAGTTGTATGATGGATTTTCTTTTGTTTCTTAAGACATATTTTTCAACTTCTTTGGATTTTATTTTCAGGCATAACATGTCTTTTTCTCTTCTTCCCTTGTCCACTTTCCTCATTTTTGTAAGCACAGTGCACATTATAAGCTGTCACAATGAGGACTGGATACAAAATGAGTGAAACTACAGACAAAAGTCCATAAATGACTCTTACAGGATTCTTGGAGGTCTGAAGAACTATCGCTCAGGAGCACTTAATAAAGAAAACAAGAAAGGCTTGAAAGCAAAACGTAAAGGAATGAAAGATGACTCGAGACTTTTGCATGGCCGACTGTTAAGCTAAACTGTCCAAACAAATATGAATGAGCAGAATAAATATTAGAATAGTCTGAACAAATCTTAATTTTAAAATCAACATAAAAGGGAAATGTATAATTGTTACATTATTTTCTGCACTTGCTCTCGCTCAAGGCAGATACTTTTTCCTCTCCCTCCCCTGTTCTCCTCTTCATCCTGCTTTTTTATTTTTTATTTTTTATTTTTTTTGCTCTCTGTCTGTGTCTCGGAGCTCCTGTTACACATCTTCCAAATCAAAAATACTATTATGGATCTGGTGAGCTGGACTTTCAAGGAAATCGACAAAATCTTTGAAGGCTTGGTTCGTGCTACAAGTACTCAAAATCAGCTGATTTACAAGCTAAACCATAAAATGGAAGCGATTTGTGAGAATTGCAGGCCACCTGCAGCTTTAGGACTCGCCAGCATGTTGGAGATGTCCTTGACGGAGGTTCATAGCACGAATCAGTGGAATGCCCACAAATCTGGCTATTTTGGATCGAAAGTACCAGTGGGACTCAAGGCTGACAAGAAAAAAAAACAGTCTGCCTGAAAAAAATCAACAATTGTCTGGGACATGGATAACTATGGAAAAGCTTTGTCTATCGCAACCCCCCGACACACACACACACGCACATCTCCTCGAGAACTTCTGTATAGGCTTATCCATACTGCTGGCTGACCAACATCTTATCAGGACTATGGGAATAACTGGAAATGATTCATGGACAAATCTCACCATCTTGACGTCAAATGCATATGTAATGTGTCTAGAAATGTGCTTGCTGTTAGAGTTTTTTGATGTCTTCAATTCAAATTTTAAAATGCTTTATTAATCACAAAGGGAAATTAAGTTTTGTTGTAGCTCATCATCCTAGTTTAATTCAAGAGTTGTTAGAATCTGATAGCTGTGGGCAGGAAGTGTCTCCTACAGCAACTCCAAAGAATCTGACCACAGACACCGATCCGACCACTCAGATCCAGCTTGCTGTCAGATCTGGCAAGCCTCTCGGTCCTCCTGGGCAGCAGGACTGCCCGAATGCCGGGTAGAGTTCCTCCCTGTGCGATGATCACTCCTCCTAACAGTCTGCCGAGCTCCTCGTTGCCACAGACAGACAGCTGAAGGTGTCAGGGGATGATCCAGGTCCTCCCATTGCCACGAGCCAAGTTTCCCACCAGCCCCAGGATTTCGGCGGTCAGGTACTGGAGCACCGCCGCCAGGTTGACGGGAATTCGTCCACGACGCCTCCTTTTCGACTCATTTGGGATTTGGAGCTGTAGTTGAGGTATTTAAGCTTTTGAAATGTTAATAAGTTGCTCCTGGTCGATTAAAAAAAACATGTTGCCATGGATACACATCATAACAAATGCTCCAAAGTAAAAAAGTTTCAGTAAAATTCCTTCCAGCTGCACAACATCTGATACCAGAGTAAATAATCATCCGAAAAAAGCGATTTACATCCAGAAAAAAAAAGAGGAATTAAAGTTTCCAAAAGCACTATCCCAGAATGAACGTAACAGAGCTACTCCAACATGCAGCCCCACCGAGCGGCACAATTCTAGAACATTCATTCTAAAACAGTTTTAAATCATGTCCTGATAGGACAAGATGTGAAGAGATCTTTTTTGTAATACCACTATCCATCCATGTGGCCTTTTCCCCTTTTCTATCTAAAACAATAAAGGATGAGAGGCAGCACTTCTGTAGCAGCAGCAACGTGCACTCCGTCCATCTTTCAGACAACAGTATGAACGTAATCAAAGTCAAAGTCAACTTTACTGTCAAAACTGCAATATGTACAGGACATACACAGGATTGAAATTGCATTTCTCTCTGTCCCGCCTCGGTGCAACAGTAAACATTTAAACACTAAAACACTAAAACATTTAATAGACATAAGCATAAAATGAAATAATAAAAGTGTAATACTGTCCTGAGTTTTTGCATAGTAATCTCACTGTATCTCAGTACAATGATAATAAAGCTTATTCTGATTCTGATTATGATTATGAGGTCAAGAACACACGGCCACAGCTCTCAGTCAAATCTAGACTTTCTGAATCCTTAGTCTGTCGTACTCCGTCTCACATTATTTCTTGACAAAGAATCATCAAAATCCTTCCACCCCAGCCTCTTCACTGTCCTCCTCCTCTTTTTTCCACCCTTGCTCTCCCTCCTCTGCTACCTGTTCTCCCCCACTCTGCTTGTCACCCGGCAGCTCTGTCCTGCTAATCCCTTCTGAAAAGAAACGACGGAGCAGAAAATCACCTCTCCACCTCTGTCACACACTCCCTCGCTCCCTTTTGTCTTTAGCTCTGGTCTTCTGTTGACCTCCACAACCACTTCTTTCCTCCCCTCCAACACCAGCTCTCTCTCTCTCTCTCTTTCCCATTCCTCCAAATTATTCATAACTTCTCTTCTCTGTCCAAATCCCACTCTTCAAACACTCAATGCATGTTCCTTCTCTTTAACCTGCTGATTTGATGGGATATAATTGCCTAATTTCCCAGCCTGTCACAGACCAAACTCACCATAACAGACCCCGGCAAACACATCTGGTCAGAGCCAAGCAAAATTAATGCCACCAGAGGGAAACTTACACACACACACACGAATGCTCAAGAGAACAGAGAACTGATGTGTTCTGACGAGCACAGCAGACTTATTACGCCCACATAGGGAGGGGGAAAAAAACTGTCATTTTTGAGCCCAGCCTCCTAAAGTTCACAACTCAAACTGATCATCACAGATACCCATAAAGAAAGCCATCACTGAGGAAGTGACTTAATATGGAAAAAATACACACATTATTAGGTCATGGCTTGGCTTGTTGTTGTGGTTTTTAATTATTCTGTATAAAATTTTCTTTGGGTTGTGTATGTTTAATATGAGATCTAGGCAGTTCCCTTTCAGTTTGGTCTCTCGGTGCAAAATACTTGCTATGGGAATTGCGCTCCCGTGCGATTACCTAAAGGAATACATTCACGCCTTTACAGCATGGGCGTCAGCGTCGCGCCAGAGGCCTCGCCCTCTGTGCATTTAAGCGACAGATGCCCGTCCATCTTTCTCTTTTTCGCCCTTCACCTCGCTTAAACACCTGAACATTGCGGGACCTCTCTGTTGTCGCGTCGCTTGATTGAGGTGAGCTTGCTCCCTACACTGAGCGTACAGAGAAATTTTCCTGCGTACTACTGGGCTGGCGAAAGCTAGTCCAGCATTTTTCTACTTACCCAAAGTTTTTCTTCTCTTCCGCAGCTTCGCTCGATGGCGCTAACTGCATCACAACGTCTGCTAATCTCTAGCAGTCTACCAGCGAAAGCAAGATGATGGAGAAAACGGCTTCGAACAAAAGGAAACTAGGACCAACTTCTACTCTTCTCGTCTCCGGACATGGCTCCCGAGAAGGGAAAGTGGAGGACAAAGAAGAAGAAAACCAGGACGACGACTCCTCGCTCGCGCCCATGCCCCAGCGGATGCCGCTACTCCCTCTTGGCGACGGACATCCACGAGGCCTGTCCTGTCTGCCTAGGGATCCTGCACGCGAGGAAAGCGCTGGAATCCCCCGACTCCTGCCCCCACTGTCGTCAAATGACGGTCACAGTGAGGAAACGCCGCACGGACATGCTGGCCAAATCTATGGCAAGGACCGCGGCGATGAAGGTCGCACGTCGCACTAACCTGCTTGCTCCCGAACCGGAGCCCGAAAACGTGGACTTGGAGTGCAATGGCCGAGTCGGAGAGGACAATGCGTCGGACTCCTCACTTGCCGTCAAGGACTCGACGCCAGAAGTGTCCGACATAGACCCGAATACGGTGACAAGGGAGAAATTGTTCATTCCTCCCAGAACCTGGCGCAGAACCTTCCGGAACCGGACTTGTCGGTACCCGCTCCGTTCGACCTGTGCCACAGGGCCGCTGATGCCCTGCAGGTCACATGGCCAGACCCCACGCCTCGCCAACAAGCTACGAGGCTGGCGGGAAGCTACTTCTACGCGAAGCAACCGACAACGTCGCAAAAAATGCCAATTTTTCCAGACTTTCTCATGGAACTCAAACACTCCTGGGCGGAACCCAAGGCTCCCATCATGCTGCCATTGTCCCGACTCTTGGATGTTGTGGGAATGGAGGCTCTGGGCCTCGCCAGCGCACCCCCGATAGAGGAGTCTCTGGCGGCTCACCTGGCCCCCACAGCCACGGGGATGAAACCAGCGCTACCCAGCAGGGCCTGCCGCGCTTCGGAGAAACAACTCGTGAAGTGCTACAAGGCCCAAGGCCTCGCGGCTCATGCAATGAATGCGTTGAGCATGGTACAGGAGTACCTGGCAGAAAAACTACAGGATGTTCAGGTAACAAAGGACGAACAGGCCGCAACTGAGGCCATAGAAGAGGCCCGCCGTGCCTCTGACCTCGTGCTCAGCATGATGGGGACAGTAGCTATTTCCCAGGGCAAAGCAATGGCAGAAATAGTTGTCGCCCAGCGCCATCTTTGGCTAACACTGTCGGACCTCCCGGAGAACCAGAGGTCCACTTTCCTACAACACCCGATCGAGTCGACAGGACTCTTTGGGGGAGCCCTGGAACGTGTCCAGGCAAGGCTGGAACAAAGACACAAACAAGCCGAAGCCCTCCGCGAGGGTTTGCCAAGGAAAAAATTTGCCCCATCAAAGGAAAACACGCGTGGTCTCCCACGAAAGAGACCCGCGGGAGACTGTGAGGCTTCTCAGTACCGTCCGAGTGCTGCTTCGACCTCCTCCTACGGAAACCAGTTTCGGACCCGATGAGCCAGGACGAACTGAAATTTTACAGGTTTGCTCGCCCACGAGGTACGGGAACCTAACTTTCTGATCCTAGTCTCTGCTTGTAAAAAACTACGAGGAGCTGGTGACATGTGTGCGCGCACCAAACATGACTCGCCTACTGTATATGTAAACAAAACAGGCACTGTTTAAAACATGTACGAAAATAAAAGTACCAAAGCACAGACTGCCCTGGTTCTTGACTCGAGTCCCATTTTTTAAAAACCCAGACCGCATGGTCAAACTATGAACCACAGCAAGATACACGAGATCCGCCAGAGACGGCCTGATCTCGCGATATCTTCTGTTGGGCCGAGTAGCCTGCTCGAAAAAGCGCGAGAGGGGTCAAAGGTCACCCCTTCGGCGCTGAAACACGAGGAGCAACAATTCAACATGCCATCCAGGCTCAGTGCGCATGAGCAGGCTTGGGAGGCGTGTCTACCAAATGATTGGGTCATGACAACAATACGCCACGGGCTCAAGTTGCAGTTCTCAAAGAGACCGTCCCATTTCTCAGGGGTGTTGCAATCTAAGATCAACCCTGCATGCGCACACGTGCTGAGGGAGGAAGTTTCAACGATGCTGCAAAAGGGAGTGATTAGTTTGGTCTCAGGACGCAAACTACTCTCTGGCCACTACAGCAAGTACTTCCTGGTGCCCAAAAAGGACCGTTCCTTGAGACCGATTCTAAAGCTCAGGATTCTCAATAAAAGAATTAAAACTTTCAAGTTCAAGATGCTTACACTGCGGCAAGTTCTCCAGTCTGTGAGACCAGGAGACTACGCATGTACAGTGGATTTGAGAGACGCCTATTTCCATATAGGCGTGTGGAGGAGACACAGAAAGTTCCTCCGTTTTGCGTTAGAAGGTAACGCTTATGAATTCAAAGCCTTACCCTTCGGTTTAAAGACTGCTCCGCGTACATTTACTAAATGTCTGGATGCAGCCCTGACCCCTCTTAGGAATCAAGGACTCAGGGTCTTGAATTACCTGGACGACCTGCTAATTCTGGCTGGAAGCAGAAAGCAGGCGCTGTCACACTCCTTTAAGGTGATCTCTCACCTGGAGTCTCTCGGTTTTGTCATAAACCTACAGAAAAGTGATCTGACTCTGTCACGGGTTACCGTATTTCTGGGTGTACAGATTGACACTGTCCATTACAGAGCATGGCTCTCGAAGGAAAGAGTTTCCTCCATTTGCCATTGCCTGGGAACATTTAAACTGGACCATCAGGTCCCTGTGAAAACGTGCCAACGCCTGTTAGGCCTCTTGGCGGTAGCCATTCCTTGTGTGCCACGTGCATTATTGAAAATGCGGGCCATACAGGTATGGTTAAACCAACAAATACAACCCGCTCTGCCTAACCAAGCAGAAAAGGTTAAGATAGACCCAGAGTGTCTAAAGGCCCTGGAACCTTGGAGAGATCTGTCCGTTTTCACGGAAGGGGTCTCACTGGGAAGGGTGTCGTCCCGTGTAGTCATCACGACGGACGCCTCAAAAACAGGATGGGGAGCGATCTGCAGAAACCAGAACGCCTGCGGCCTTTGGAACGAGCAGGAAGCCAAATTACATATTAACTTCCTGGAATTGCTGGCCGTATTCCTGTCATTGAAATACTTCTTCAGTAAAGGTCTGGTTGCTGGGCATCATATCCTGGTAAAATCAGATAACAGGACCACAGTGTCCTTCATCAACAGAGAGGGAGGGACGAGGTCCCAGGCCCTCCTCGATCTGACACGAAGGATGCTCACAAGGTGTGCTCCAAGAATCTTGTCACTTAGGGCGACTCATGTCCCTGGTAATCTGAATTATGGAGCAGATGTCCTTTCTGGACCTCTCTTGGCGTCAGACTGGAACCTGAACCCACGAATCGTGG
>JBBPBX010091020.1:2821-14012 GCA_038048925.1 Garcialebias charrua
TGTTTCATTCACGGTTTAAAGTTAAACTTTCATATAAGCTCATGAAAACACAATGATGGCAACAATATAACTTTATCTATTTTTAGCCGTTTATCACAACATGTGAAGCAGCTTCATTACTTCTCAGTGCAACAAGTAAGATGTGAAATAAAACCAGAGGACACCGAAAAATTACTTTTTCATCCTGCTATTGTTGAATAGTAACTTTAAACTCAAATTTATTTGCAGATTAAACAACTCAAATGTGGAATTGGACTTTTGTCATTTTTTTTAATTATACTTTCACCCATGCATGGAAGTTTCTTTCCCCTATAGTATCATTTAATATTTTACTATTTTCTGCCATGAAATAATTATTTTAATTTTAGTTGCTGTTTAAATTACATTTTCATTCTTTTTTTTCTCGATTATGTTTGATCAGCTAAATCGCATGATAAGGGTTTATAAGCAGCATAGATTACACTGGACCTTTCATGGTTGGTGTTCACAACTCTGACGTGGCCGCTGGTGTAATGAGTCCCGCCCCAGCAGATAACAGCGTCTGTGGAGGGGCCGTCTCCCGACTGACCTGGCCCTGACCCCTGAGGTGAACCCCATCACATGAAGGCGTTAGTGTGCCACCAGACATGATGGATCACCCCTCCGATTCCTGTGATCTTATAATCAGGGCCAATCATCAGGACTCTCTCTGTTACTATAATGATCGGCAATGATTTCTGCCTGGAGTATTCAAATGATGGATGGGGGCTAATGCTGGGTCCTGCGAGAGGATGAGTCAGGTTTTCAATGCTTTCTGAAAGTGTTGCTAGGCTGGCTAGTTGTGCACATCTTTATCATAATGAAGTGGGGATACTTAACCCTGGAGTGTGCAGAGGTCTCATGGCGCCTGAACATTGATGTTTAAGGTGACCCCCCTCGGGGAGACGCCCACACGTTGGCTAAGCTTTTTACCAGATGATATGCTAATTTTTGTGGCCACAGATTGACTGGATTACTCCCACCATCAGAGCAAAACAGATGATTAACTCAACTACTGTATATAAAAGTCCTTATTTACACATCTTTATTTTGGGTGTTTGATTATAAATCAAGTCTCTATGCTCAAACATCTGGCATTTTAAATAAAATGTGCAATGGCTGAGACTTTTTTTTAAACAAATGCAGAGATCAGAGTCGTACAACGACTAATGTATACAGTGTGAGCTCTCTTTACAAGAAAAGAGGTACTCCTCAGTATGATCGTCTGAAGCTGCTCTGTATCTCTATCTAATACATGCAGCATCTCTGTGTCTGGCCTCAGATTTTTTTTTTTGTAAGGGCTGTCACAAGCTCACATAAGAATGCATGCATCACAGAGCAGGGCTACTCATCCAAACCCCACCCAAAAACCCAGTTCCCCAGTGCGGGGAATTACTGGGCCTCTCCCAGCTACTGGTAACCCCTTCATTATCCGCACACCAATGGCTCTGGACCAGATTCAGTCTTGCAGCAGGGGTGGGGGGGAAAGAAATGGAAATTTGGAAGCCTCTGAGCAATGCCTCAATGTTTAGGAAGTGGCCTCTTGGATTCAAGGGGAAAAGGGTTGTTTACATTTGGGCATTTTTGAAAATATCACTAAATGATACTTCTGAGCGTGTGACTGTTTACTGATAATAAAAAAAGCCTCACAAAAAGCTATTTATTTTACACTATGCCTCTCCTTTTCAGTGAACTGTGGAATTTGTGCTGATCCCCATCACTGTGTCCTCTATTCATTTTTAAATTAACCTCTAAATGGACCTCATCTGTCCAGAAAGAGACCATTAACTAGCACCCTGCTCTCATCCTGCCACAGAGGGCTGAAAACCTCACCCACATGAACCTGCTGTCCCTCACTGCCCATCAAACATCCTCACACGTCACAGGACAAAAACATCAAATTTGGAGAAAACAAAGAGGTAACAAAGGGGCTGCACTGAAGATAGTTAATTGCCTACTGGCCTTTTGTGAGCTGCAGAATTAGATAGTTTTAATTGCTTTATCACCTGGGCTTGTGAGTGCAGCAATCAGCCTGATTTGTTTTAAATGAGCTGCCATGGGATGTGGTGGAAGCTTGATGGTGTCTCTCTGCCCTCCAGGTCCTGAACCAAAAATGTGCAGAGTGAGGCTGAGAGGTTCTTAAACAGTAAATTGAATGTCTGTAAATGAATGTAAATCAACATCGGCTCTAGCTGAAGCTCTCCACCGTTTGCCTGTGGCTAAAAATGGTCATAATAAAACACTTACATTCAAAGAACTCTTTTTTTTATTTTAACAGAATAGCCCAACACATCCAGTCCCTGCGGGTGCTGTGCCGGTGGCCTTGGGATTTGAACACCAGTGTTACTGAAGCAATTAGCATATTCCTGTATTAAAGGAGGGAAGCGTGACAGTGTTTTCCAGGATGTCAGTATGTATCATTAAAAGGCATATTTTAATTAGGGACATGTTAGTTCGTTACACTAAATGAATTAACACTGCTTGTCAAAAGGTAGAGATATGTTTTACATTTAAGTCCACTAGGGAACAAGGTCTCAGTTTAACAAGACGTCTTAAGTTGAGATGGGTCTTGTTAGTGGAGACTCAGAAATGGCAGTTAGACAGTTTAATATTTGGGAAACATGTAAGGATGCTGATTGTGTGTAAGAAAGTAGAAGAAATCAATTATTATATTGCAACAGTCTGCAGTCTGAGATCTGACGACAATGCAATTAAGTCCGAGACAGTTTGCCTCCTTTGCAAGCTATTTATTAACAGCATACAAGCTCAAATCGGCGCAGTTTCATATCGTAATTTGCAAAAAACAGACTCACCGTGTTCTATCTTTGTAAAGTTTCAGAGGAGAATTAAAAAGTGAGCAGCTCGAACGTGCACGTTCTGATGATGCAGCGAGTGCAGGTTCTGCATGGCCGTTTGAATCAAAGAGTGGTTATCTCTCGTATTGAGCTGTTCTCACCTCTGTCTTCTCTCATTATGGGCTGGACAACGAGAATTTCCTTCCATTATCCAGAACCCAATTCCTAGGTTAGCCGTCACAGAACTTCTTTCTGAGCCACAATGCAAAAAAGAGGCGTGCGAATAAAAAATCATGCATGCATATTTATTTAAACGTTTAAAATAAAACAGGACAAGCATCTCTTGAGTGTCCAGATGCCAGAGAATTGATTTCTTCCCTGTTAGTGGGAGAAAAGCGGTGAGAAACTACTGCTTAGCCAGAGGTTCTACTAAATTAGATTCACTTTGTGTGTTCAGTCAGCAGTCAGTCAGCAAAGTCGACCTGAACTGGGGTTGAAGTAAGCACATATTTATATTAATTGGCTTTTTTCTGTTAAGGAAACAATCCTCTAGCCTGACCTTCAGGGACAGCTTTGCACACATCCAGACACGTTGTTTCTGTTCTTATATGAATAATGGTTTGTGTTGCAGACGGTGTTTCTGGAGGTTGCATTAGGAACGTGTCAAAGTGAGCATCAGGATAAATGTTGGGTTATTGCAGTGCTTTTAGACATCTACATTATGGCCAATGTGATTTTCAGACATGTGGGTATTTAAGAAAATTTCCATGAAGTTTCTAAAGTTCCCACTGAAAGATGAGAGAGTCATTCAGATCTGACGTAAAAATTACATGAAAAACAAAATATATACATCTAAAACTTGACATCTCTTCCATGCTCCCCTCTATTTATAGGTATGTCTTGCCCTACTTTCCCAGTTCTTGATTAAAATGTTGACTTTTTGCTGGCTAATAACGTGATTAATGTAATTGAATGTAAAAGGGCGTAGCTCAGCAGCACTGCTGATCACAGGAGATGGATTAGGAGAGAAGGCTTTCAAATTGAATACAGTTCTCCCTCCTCAGCTTGTTAATTGTGCCGTTTACCTCTACCTGAGTCAGTGACCACTGCTATTTAGTCTCTCTAATGATGATGCACAGTCGGACCCAACCACAGATAATTAAAAAAGCCTTCCCAGTACCCACCACCCCCATCTCCCCTGTCTAGAGTTTGGTGTTGCATTGACAAGCTGCACTAAAATCAGATATTGAGCTGTCTGCTTTGTAGACTGCAGCATCATGTAATCCTCTAAATGCTCTTAAGTTTTCAGGAAAGAAAGTAACATAATGCAGGTTTTTAATGTTTGTTTATAAGAGGAAGAAAATTAGATTTCAGTAGATTTTGTTTGAATTTTTTGCTTATTTGTCTTTTACAAACTAAATTTTTTTAGAATTATTTTTATCAACAAAAGTAAAAAAGAACTGTGATCATTACTTGCTGTTTAACATATTTTCATAAAATACATTAGATGACCATAGATACAACACAGTTTATTTTTTATTTTATTTTTATTTTTTATGTTACATTTTTACTCACAGATTCATATTTCTTAAATATAATACGAGTAGATTATTTGGATTAAAATACTAAATCTCACAAAAACTATTGAATTGATCTAAAAATCTTTTTTTATTTTATTTTTTACATTTCTCATTGAGAAGTGGTTATCTGTTAAAGCTTCAGTAGCCTTTAAAAAAACATATTTCTTCACTCTGCCACTATCTCTTGAAAGATTGATGTTTGACATGTAATCTCTGAAAAAAACTATATTCCTCTGGCGTCTCCCGGTGGTAATAAAAGCATTTATAAAAACCAGAGAGCGGCCCGCGGTTAACCAGCCAATAATAACAGACTTTATAACCAGCCATTCAGCCAATAAAAACAGAGCTTCTAACTTCTCACCCCCTAACCCACGCCCCCGCCTGTCAACCCTGCAGCGAGCCCGCAGCGGTGTTCGCTTCTTCCTTCACTGACAGAAATGAGGAAGTGGATTTGTCACGAGCGAATTAAATCATGTCCAACGTGGCTGCGTGAAGCTCTGCAGATTTCAGGGTGTTTTTGTTTTGCTGGACCAGTGCTCCATGGTTTTATTTTATTTTTTAGAACGTTTTATTAACATATAATCACAGAACTTTGCAGCGGTTGAGACGGGACATGTGGGGGCGGAGCATTCCAGGCTGCAGCGCGAGTGAGGTGGAGCTGAGTCATATATGGCTCTGAGTGAGGAGGGACCAGAAACGTGTCTCTGTTCAAAATGTTTCTAAGTGCCAGCGTGTTCAAAAGCTACATATAGCACCTTTAAAGCCAAAAATAGCTGCAACATGGCCAGAAATAAGATGTCAAACAAACCTGTGTGATTACTCAAGACAAAGTACAGACTGTTTTGCATTGGTTAGCGTTGTTACAGGGAAACATTTACTGGTCAAACTCGTCTTAGTGCTGTCTAGACCTCAGACAGGAACCCTGAAGTTGAAGCTGGAATGGGACAGCCTTCCCTGCTGACTGGTTCCAGTACAAGTACAAGTCCTGCTACCACCATGGTAAAAGCAAAAAATGCGACATAGACCTTGTTGAAAAATCACCCCAGATGATTTTTTTCAGTTGTTTACATACAGTCGTTTATTCACATAGCTCATAATTGCATTAACGCAAAAAAACTTTGTAAGCTGTACACCATAATATTATTAATCTTGTACAAAATACAAACTTTAATTTAGCAGAATGTAATGAATATTCTGCCATAACGTTTTAGTTTGGGGATAGGATTTTTTTATGCAAAACAGACACATTTTTATAAATTTTCTCACGAGAAATTTAGCTGTTTGCACTAAGTTTCAGTGATATTGAAAGTTGATTTCTGATTTGTTATCAACCTCATCTAGCATATAGAACAAGGTGCACTTGAAGAGGTCTTTGAGGAGGGAAAGCTGTGAATTACACAGCTTGCAGCCTGGTGTTTCTGCTGAAATAATTAGGAGAGAGAAATCTTTGGCTTGTGCAAACTTCCTTCCACCGCTGCAGAACAAAATAATAAAGAGAATGTGTGTGAGACAAAGGCAAGAGACCCCCATGGTGCCTGGGTCTCTGCTTCCTGTCAGGAGTATTCCTGCGGGGTTTCACATGACAAAACGCAGAAAGTTGTTTTGTCCCCATGCCTGTCACGATCCACCCTCATAACCGCAGCTGTGTGTACGCGTTCATGTGTGCGTGGATGTGTATGTTTGCTTGTGCATATGCGCATGTGTTTTTGTGACTGTGCTTTTTTATATTTTGTGCTGGCATGTTGTCTTGCTGTCTTCCCTGTCAGCGTATAGCCTGGCACCTGCTCTCATGTTCCTAATTAGTCTCATTTATTTAATTATATTCTACTGCACAGCTCTTCTGCTTTCAAAGACTTTTTCCCCTTTTAGCAGGGTTAACTTCCATGCTTTTGCTCTTTTAGAAAACACTCAGTCTGTTAATGTATAGCTGTGATATATTGACTAAAGGCTGCACTTAAACAACATAAGATGGTTATGCTTTCAGCCTCTCAAATGACACAGCTGGTAACTTTAATCTCTAACAACACGAGAAGCCAAATTAGTGTTTTTTGTTGTTGTTTTTTTTGCATCCAAGACAAACTGACAAACCAGCTGACTCACAAGCAAAATCTCTTCAGTAAGCTGCAAGAAAAGAAAAAAGGCAAGTTTCAAGTGTGGTGAGTAAACAGAAATCAGAAAAACACTTTACCTGTGACAGTTGGCCTAAGCACCTCTTTCTTCTGTGTTAGCTTTTCTGTTCCATTTGTCAGGTTCACTTGGCTCAGATGCCACTGCTATCTAATAGGTGCATTTTCAGTGTTTAGCACTACAGTGAAGCATTGCATGGAGGCACACAAGACAGGAGAGGGAAAAAAAGAGTTTATTACTGTAGTTGCCATAGTCCAGTAAAAATTACCCAGTTATTAGTTTTTCTCCCAGGAAACCTATCTTAGGCCTCTAAACTTCATGCTCAATAATCCAGGTAAATATCCATCAATGTTCAGTCAGGTCATCCAGACAATGTGTTTCTTTTTTTTTCTTTTTTTTGCTGAGACGTTTCGTCCTTCATCCAAAGGACTTCTTCAGTTCGGGGTGCCACCAAACAAACAGTCCCACAAACAACATTGAGTGAACATTGTTGGTTCCCTTATCAGTCTTGTCACTCGGTGCAACATATCACTATGGGAAATTGCGCCCGCGCAGTTTTACCTGAAGGAATACAATCACGCCTTTACGGCAGGGGCGTCAGCGTTGCGCCAGAGGCCACGCCCTCTGGGTACTTAAGCCGCTGACGCCCATCCATCGATCTCTTATTGCCCTTCACCTCGCTTAAAACCTGAACTTCGTGGGACTTCTCTGTTGTCGCATCGCTCGATCAGAGGTGAGCTTGCTCCCTACACTGAGCGTACAGAGAATTTTTTCCTGCGTACTGCTGGGCTGGCGAAAGCTAGTCCAGCGTTTTTCTACTTACCTTGAAGTTTTCTTCTCTCTCCACAGCTGCTTTGCTCGACGGCGCTAACTGTGTCACAACACTCCCTGCTAACCATTAGCAGGCTAGCCAGCAAAAGCGAAACGACGGAGAGGACGGCTTCGAACAAAAGGAAACTAGGAACACTTCTCGTCTCTGGACATGGCTCCCGAGAAGGGAAAACGGAGGACAAAGACTCAGAAGAAAGCCAGCAGGACGACGAGCCCTCGCTCGCGCCCCTGCCCCAGCGGATGCGGCTACTCCCTCTCGGCGACGGACACCCATGAGGCCTGTCCTGTCTGCCTAGGGATTCTGCACGCACGAAAAGCGCTGGAATCCCCCGACTCCTGCTCCCACTGCTGTCGGATGCCGGCGGTAATGAGGAAACGCCGCGCGAACGCGTTGGCTAAATCCATCGCGAAGGCCGCGGCGCTGAAGGCCGCACGCCTCTCGAAGCTGCTCGCTCCTGAGCCAGAGCTCGAGAACGTGGACCTGGAATGCAGCGGTCAAGTCGGGGATGAGAACGCGTCAGACTCCTCGGTTCCCGTCGAGGACTCGATGCCAGAAGTGTTTGACCAAGACGCCGAGTACGGTTGCAGAGGAGAAAAGTTGGATTCCTCTCAGAACCTGGCGCAAATTTTATCGGAACCAGATGTGTCGGTCCTTGCTCTGTTCAACCTGTGCCATAGGGCGGCGGACGCCCTACAGGTCGCATGGCCAGACCCCACATCTCGCCAACAGGTTACGAGGCTGGCGGGAAACTACTTCTATGCGAAGCAGCAGCAGCCGACGACGCAAAAAATGCTCATTTTCCCGGACTTCTTCATGGAGCTCACGCGCTCCTGGGTGGAGCCCGGAGCTCCCATGATGCTGCCACTATCCCAACTCCTGGATGTCACTGGAATGAAGGCAGCAGGTCTCGCAAGCGCACCCCCGATAGAGGAAACCCTGGCGGCTCATTTAGCCCCCGCAACCACGGGGACAAAGCCAGCGCTGCCCAGCAGAGCCTGCCACGCTTCGGAGAAACCGTTTGAGAAATGCTACAAGGCTCAGGGTCTCGCAGCTTGCGCGATGAACGCGTCAACCATGATGCAGGCGTACCTGGCAGAAAAGCTACAGGAACTCCAAGCAACGACAAACGAACAAGCCGCAACGGAGGTCCGCAGCGCCTTTGACATCGTACTCCGCATGATGGGGACAATAGCCATCACGCAAGGCAGAGCAATGGCAGAAATGGTTGTCGCCCAATGCCATCTTTGGCTGACTTTATCGGACCTCCCAGAAAACCAGAGGTCCCCCTTCCTCCAGCACCCAATTGAGCCGACGGGACTCTTCGGGGGAGCCCTGGAACGCATCTAGGCCAAGCTGGAACAAAGACGCAAACAGGCGGAAGCCCTCCGAGAGGGGCTGCCGAGGAAAAGCTTTGCACCCCCAAAGGAAGACATGCATGGCCTCCCACGGAAGAGACCTGCTGGTGACAGTGAGACTTTCCAGTACCAGCCGAGGGCCTCTTTGATGACCCCGTGTGTAAAGCAGATTCGGGCCTGATGAAACAGGATGAACTGATAATTTTACAGGTTTGCCCACCCACGTGGTACGAGAACCTAACCTTTTGAGCCCAGTCTCCACTTGTAGAACACTACGAGGAGCTGGTGACATATGTGTGCGCACTAAACATGACTCGCCTACTGTATGTGTAAAAAAAACAAACACTGTTTCATGCATGTACAAAAATAAAAGTACCAAAGCACAGACTGCCCTGGTTCTTGACTCAAGTCCAACTCTCATAAAACACAAACCATGCGGTCAAACTATGAACCGCAGCAAGATACATGAGCTTTGCCTGAGACAGTCAGATCTCGCGATATCTTCTTTTGGGCTAACCAGCCGGCTCGAGAGAGCGCGAGAGGGGTCAAAGGCCACCCCTCCCGCACTCAAACATGACGAGCAGCAATTGGACATGGCCTCCAGGCTCATGGCGCGCGCGCAGGCCTGGAGGGCGTGTCTGCCAAACGAATGGGTCATGACAACTATTTGTCGTGGGCTCAAGCTGCAGTTCAGCAGGAGACTGCCCCCCTTCACAGGGGTACTGCAATCAAATATTAACCCTGCACGCGCACACGTGCTGAGGGAGGAGGTATTGACGATGCTGCAGAAGGGAGTAATAAGTTTGGTCCCGAAACGCAAACTACGCTCCGGCCACTACAGCAAGTACTTCCTGGTGCCCAAAAAGGATAATTCCCTGAGACCGATCCTGGATTTCAGGACTCTGAACAAGAGAATAAAAACCTTTAAGTTCAAGATGCTTACACTGCGGTAGGTTCTCCAGTCTGTGAGACCAGGAGACTAAGCATGTACAGTGGATCTGAAAGATGCCTATTTCCATGTAGGCGTGTGGAGGAAACACAGAAAATTCCTCCGTTTTGCCTTCGAGGGAAAAGCTTATGGATTCAAAGCTTTACCCTTCGGTTTAAAGACGGCTCCTCATACATTTACTAAATGTCTGGATGCAACCCTGACCCCCCTCAGGAATCAAGGCCTCAGGGTTATGAACTACCTGGATGACCTCCTGATTCTGGCTGGAAGCAGAATACAGGCCCAGTCACACTCCTACAGAGTAATCTCTCACCTGGAGTCACTCGGTTTTGTCATAAACCTACAAAAAAGTGACCTAACTCCATCATGGGTTACCATATTTCTGGGAGTACAGATCGACGCCGTGCGGTACAGAGCATGGCTCGCAAAGGAACGAGTTTCCTCGATTCGCCATTGCCTGAAAAAATTTGCACTGGATCAGCGGGTTCCTATGAAAACGTGCCAACGCCTTTTAGGCCTCTTGGTGGCAACCATACCCTGTGTGCCACACGCATTGCTGAAAATGCGGGCCCTACAGGTATGGCTAAACCAACAGACAAAACCTGCCCTGCTTGGTCGAGCAGGAAAGGTTAGAATAGGTTCAGAGTGCCTGAGAGCCCTGGAACCTTGGAGAGACTTGTCTATCTTCACGGAAGGGGTCCCGCTGGGTAGGGTGTCATCTCGTGTGGTCATCACGACGGACGCCTCAAAAACAGGATGGGGGACGATCTGCAGAAATCAGAACGCCCGTGGTCTTTGGAATAAACAGGAAGCGAGATTACATATCAACTTCCTGGAATTGTTGGCCGTATTCCTGTCAGTAAAATACTTCTTTGGAAAAGGTCTGATTGCAGGGCAGCACGTCCTGGTGAAATCAGATAACAGGACCACAGTGTCCTTCATCAACAGAGAGGGAGGGACAAGGTCCCAAGCCCTCCTCGGACTGACGCAGAAGATGCTCACGTGGTGTGCTCCAAGAATCTTGTCACTCAGGGCGACTCATGTTCCCGGTGAACTAAATTATGGAGCGGATGCCCTCTCGAGAGGGCCTCTCTTGGCGTCAGAATGGAGCCTGAATCCACGGGTTGTGGAGCAGGTCTGGTCACGATTTGGGAGAGCTTCAGTGGACTTGTTTGCTTGCAAAGCTAACTCGCAGTCCGACCTTTACTTCTCTTTGAAGGAAGCAGATGCACCGTTGGGAACGGACGCTCTGGCACATGACTGGCCAGCACGAGTGCTGTACTATGCTTTTCCACCTGTCCCTCTGATCGAGGTGACACTGGAACGCGTACGTCAGGGAGCCTTCTCCCTGATAATGATAGCCCCCAGGTGGCCGCGGCAACCATGGTTCCCGGATTTGATCTCAATGTTATCAGGGATACCATGGCAATTGCCTCCTCACAGGGACCTGCTGACTCAGGCACGTGGACAGCTTCTACACCCACGTCCGGAGTTGTGGCGGCTCTCAGCCTGGCCTCTGAAGGGAACTGGCTGAG
>JBBPBX010091021.1:0-14012 GCA_038048925.1 Garcialebias charrua
TATATATATATAAAATAAAATATATATTTTATATTATAATATATTTATATATATTTTATATATATTTATATTTTATAATATATTTTATATATAAAATATATATATATATAAAAAGCAAGATGGCCGCGCTCAGAGCAGCCGCAGCTTCACGAGCTCCCGGTTCATCCTTAGTTCTTAGTAATTGTAATAATGTTTTTGTACCTGACTCTGCGCGTTTTTTGCGGGTGAATTACAGCCGAACTGAGCTGTTAAGAATTGGAGCGGAATTACCACAAGGCACGGCTGAAATCAGCAACGAGCTCAAATCAGAGCTCGGGAGATTGGAACTGCTACGATCATCTTTCTGGAAGCAGACGCGCTCCAGGGGAAAGAGGAGAAAGCGATGCTCTCGAGAAAAAAAGAGAGGTTGCCGAGCAGGAGTTATGACGAGACTGCGGACAGATGCTAAAACCGGGAGACCCCCGCTACCGGCTCTTTTCCTGGCTAACGTGCGCTCGTTGGACAACAAGATGGATGAGCTTCGTTTGAGAGTAACCACGTCGGAGGAGATGGGAAGGTGCTCGGTCCTTTGTCTCACGGAAACGTGGATAAATGAGAACACTCCTGACTCTGTTTATGAGCTGGACGATAAGCTATTTTTCAGAACAGACCGGAGCACCGAGAACACGGGGAAGACAAGAGGTGGTGGTGTTTGTATCTACGTGAACAAAGACTGGTGCACGAACTGTGCCGTGATCAAAAAGCTTTGCTCAGCTGCTGTGGAGCTGATCACGGTAAGATGTCGGCCGCATTATCTTCCTCGCGACCATGCTGTGATAATAATAACAGCTATCTACATAGCACCCGATGCTAATGCTAATGATGCCCAGAGAGAAATTCATGAGCTACTCACCTCGCTTCAGTGTAAATATCCTGAGGGGTTTTTCATTGTTTGTGGAGACGTCAATCACGTAAATCTTCAAGGCTCCCTCCCTGCCTTCCATAAGCACGTCTTCACAGCAACGAGAGGTGATAAGACATTAGACCAAGTCTTCACGAATGTAAAGGGGGCGTACACGGCGAAGACACGTGCAGCGCTGGGAGCTTCCGACCACTGCTCTTTGATTCTGGCTCCAAGAGAACTACCCCCGCTGAGACGGGCAAAACCGGAACAAAGAGTGATCAAGCTGTGGCGTCAAGATAGTTCCCCCATGCTACGAGACTGCTTTGAGAGGACAAACTGGTCTGTTTTCAGAGAAGCAGCCACTGATGGAAGCTCAGTTGATCTGGAGCTGTATGCTTCCTCAGTCCTGGGCTACATAAGTACATGCTCTGAAAATGTATCCATAAAAAAACATGTCAAATATTACCCAAATCAAAAACCGTGGTTAACTAAAGAGGTGCGCACCCTGCTGGCAGCCAGGGATACTGCATTCAAGTCAGGAGATAAAGAGGAGCTGAGAATGAGGAAAAAAGAACTGAGGGATGGCATTAAGAAAGCCAAAGCCACTTATGCACAGAGAATAGAGGGACAGTTCACCTCACAAGACCCACGGAGCATGTGGAAAGGTATTAAATGCATAACAGATTACAAAGGCAAGAATAAACAATGCCCCAGGGACCCATCTCTGCCTGATGCCCTCAACAAGTTTTATGCACGTTTTGATGATCCAAATAGACCAGCTAGCACCAGACTCACCTCATCACCAGATGAAGAGCATCTCAGAGTGACCGCAGCAGAAGTGAGAGGCAGTCTCAGAAAGATTAATCCCCATAAAGCAACTGGACCAGACAACATCCCAGGGAAAGTTCTGAAGGAATGTGCAGACCAGCTCTGTGAGGTGCTGGCTGACATCTTCACCACCTCACTTTCACTGGAGTCAGTTCCCACCTGCCTGAAGACTGCCACCATCATCCCAGTTCCAAAGAGCTCCACAGTGACTGGTCTGAATGACTATAGACCGGTGGCTCTCACCCCGGTGGTCGCTAAATGTTTTGAGAAACTGGTCATGTCCCACATAAAGAAAACCGTGAACACCAACGTGGACCCTCATCAATACGCATACCGTGAGAACCGATCAACAGAGGACGCCATTTCTTCCGTGGTCCACACTGCTCTCACCCACCTGGATCAGAAGGACTCATACGTGCGCCTGCTCTTTGTGGACTTCACATCTGCCTTCAACACCATGATCCCCCAAACTCTGATAGACAAACTATCTACACTTGGACTAAGCCCCTCTATTTGTAACTGGATACTAGACTTCTTAACAAACAGACCACAGTCCGTGAAGATCCACAACTTCTCCTCCTCCACCATAACCCTCAGCACTGGCTCTCCCCAAGGATGTGTGCTGAGCCCCCTTCTGTTCACTCTGCTCACATATGATTGTACAGCCACACTTCCAGGCTGTCATATTGTTAAGTTTGCAGATGATACAGCTGTGGTGGGCTGCATCACAAACAATGATGAGTCCAGCTACAGACAGGAGGTGGAGCACCTGGAGAGCTGGTGCAAAGAGAATAATCTTCACATGAATGTGAAGAAGACAAAGGAGATGATTGTGGACTTCAGGAGGAACAAACACACCCACGCCCCACTGAAAATGGGTGGGTCTGCAGTGGAAGTGGTCTCCAGCTACAAATACTTGGGTGTACACTTGAATGATAACCTCAGCTGGAGCAACAACACCACCAGCCTGATCAAGAAAGGTCATCAGAGACTCTACTTCCTCAGACGGCTGAGACGTGCTGGTCTGAGCAGCCCAGTTCTCACCTCGTTCTACAGGTGTGCAGTGGAGAGCGTCCTGTGCTCCAGCATCAATGTGTGGCATGGAGGCTGCACAGTTGAAGAGAGGAAAGCTCTACAGAGAGTGGTGAAGGCTGCACAGAAGTCTGTTGGAGTCAGACTCCCCACCATCGCGGACGTTTACACCTCCAGGTGCAGGAAAAGAGCCACCTGCATCATGAAGGATCTCACTCACCCAGCACACTCGCTCTTTGCCCCACTCCCCTCAGGACGGAGGTTGAGGAGCATCAAATGTAGAACCACTAGACTGAGGAACAGCTTCTACCCTGAGGCTGTCAGACTCATGAATAAATAAATAACAAGAATAAACACTGCAAAATATCACATCATGTTGATGCTGATCTGTTTCTTGTTGCTGCGTTTCACCTGTGACCATCTGCTCATAATGACTCATGTTCGTGCTGCTGTTTATAACGATGTTTTTCTACTACATTAGGGCTTAGAGTATTACTAGCTGATGCTTCTCTTAGTTAATCCTAGAATGTTATTACTGTTTTTCTCTTGCATTTGTTGTTTCTCTTGTAGTTGTTGTTGGATGTAACTGGGACCCCGTGTACATAATTTCGTTTTCATCACATGTACTACATGCGGTGCAAATGACAATAAAGACTCTCTCTCTGATATATATATATATATATATATATATATATAATATCCAGCTTTGAAGGCTTGTAAAACTGGGAGTTTTTTTTTGTAAGCTTTGTTGAACCTTGTTCCTATACCTAAAATTACACATGACCCAGAGCACTGACCCTAAACTTAAACCCCTTACCCTTTACTCTTAACTTAACCATGTGATCCTGTTATCAGCGCTAACAACGTAATTATCAGCACTAACAATGTAGTTATCAGCACTAACAACATAATTATTAGCACTAACAATGTAATTATCAGCACTAACAACATAATTATTAGCACTAACAACATAATTATCAGCCCTAACAATGTAATTATCAGCACTAACAATGTAGTTATCAGCACTAACAACATAATTATTAGCACTAACAATGTAATTATCAGCACTAACAACATAATTATTAGCACTAACAACATAAGTATCAGCCCTAACCATGTAATTATCAGCACTTACAACATGATTATCAGTGCTAACAATGTGATTATCATCACTAACAATGTAATTATCATCACTAACAATGTAATTATTAGCACTAACAATGTAATTATCAGTCCTAACAATGTAGTTATCAGCTCTAACAACATAATTAGCACTAACAATGTAATTATCAGTCCTAACAATGTAGTTATCAGTCCTAACAATGTAGTTATCAGCTCTAACAATGTAATTATCAGCACTAACAACATAATTATCAGCGCTAACAACGTAATTATCAGTCCTAACAATGTAGTTATCAGCACTAACAACATAATTATCAACCCTAACAATGTAATTATCAGCACTTACAACATGATTATCAGTGCTAACAATGTAATTATCATCACTAACAATGTAATTATCATCACTAACAATGTAATTATTAGCACTAACAATGTAATTATCAGTCCTAAGAATGTAATTATCAGCCCTAACAATGTAATTATTAGCACTAACAATGTAATTATTAGCACTAACAATGTAATTATCAGCCCTAACAATGTAATTATCAGCACTATCAGCATAATTATCAGCCCTAACAATGTAATTATCAGCACTAACAATGTAATTATCAGCCCTAACAATGTAATTATCAGCACTATCAGCATAATTATCAGCCCTAACAATGTAATTATCAGTGCTAACAATGTAATTATCATCACTAACAATGTAATTATTAGCACTAACAATGTAATTATCAGCCCTAACAATGTAATTATCAGCACTATCAGCATAATTATCAGCCCTAACAATGTAATTATCAGCACTAACAATGTAATTATCAGTGCTAACAACATAATTATCGGTGCCAACAATATACCTTTAAACCTAATATGTGGTACTGTAGGGGCAGTCTGAACACAACTTATGGGGATGATAACAACTAATAACGGTCATTTAATGGGTGATAATGTTTGAAGCGGTTGGCTAGCTCCTCCAAAAGAAAAGAAAAAAATCAAATGCAGAACAAAAGAAGTTGTTCAACTTTTTACGCGCTTCTTCCCATTTTGGGTCACCGGGGTTGCCGGTGCTTATGTCCAGCAATCAATGTGTGAGGGGGACACCCCGGACAGGTCGCAAGTCCATCACAGACCACATAGAGACAAACGAACCGAACAACCATTCACTCTCTCATTCACACCTAGGGACAATTTAGAGTTACCAGAGAACCCGGAGAAAACCCACGCATGCATGGAGAGAACATGCAAACTCCACACAGAAAGGCCTCCGGACTGGAATTTGAACAAGGGACCTGTTCGCTGAGAGGCAGCAGCTCTACCAGTTGCACCACCGTGCTACCCACAAAAACATTGATCATGTAAATAAAGAAACTGACAATAAAAAAAGTTTTTAAGATTTCATTTGGATGATTTTATGCCATCAAAGTCCAGAAGGCAAAATGTCACTATTAATGATTCCCTCCTAATTCAATTTGTTCTGATTGAGGCTAATTTAACTTTCACGTGAGACACAGCACAAACATGTACAAAGTAATTGGTGTGTGTCACGGTCCCATTCGTGACAGTGTGTTCCATTTTTGCAGCCCCTCATTTAGCCAGCCGGCAAAATAAGCTTTTGGGACAAATACTATCCCCCCATGATACAGCTCCATTGTATTTCTGGTTTTCTAATCTTTAAATCTTCACTCTAAATTACAAACTCAGGGAAGTAGAACCAGAGAAATTTCTTCTCCTCAGTTCTGGATGTCCAATAACTCTCAGGCGGACTGGTTAAGACACACTGGAGATGGATTGTGTGTGTACATGTGTGAGTGTGTGTGAATAACGCTCCTCCAAAGATGCCAGAGCCAATCACCAGAAAGGAATTTAGTGCCTCTCAGCTTCCTGCACCAGTGGGCAGATACGATTATAGCATTTAGATTCAGGAGCAGACATTCTCTCGCTTTAAGCTGGCTAGATCTACAGCTGGGTGGTAAGAACTTGAGCGTTGCCGTATTGATGACGTGCTGCAGCCTTTTTTGCTTTAATTTGTGAATGCACTTATTTAGACTCGTTGCACAACATATTTATATGTATTTTAAACAATCTGCTGCTTATTGCATTGGAACAAGCACAGTAGTGTATGTACTTCTAATCGCAGAAAATTTGCCAAAAAATCCTCAGGTAATGGATGTTCTATGATGGATGAAGGAGCAGAGTTTTATGCTGGACCTAAAAATTAAAGCCATTGATCTGACAGGGAGCTGCATTAATTTTCAGCACTTTGAGTCACAGAATAAAATTCACTGCACAGTATGGACTTTGTATGTGAACTTATCATAAAATATTAATGGTTTTTACTTCCGAATATCTTTGTGCCACATCAGACCCACACCTTTACTTCTAGCTCTTTTTATTTGCACCCTATAACATCTTAATAGCTTTGCAGAAATATGAACCTAAATTGTGAGGAATCATACCGACAAACTGTCATGGGAGCATGCTCACTGCTGCAAATGTGATATAACAGTGCAAGTGTTCCTTCACTCCAAAGGCACGCCATAACCTGAAATCATCAACCACCTTCATATAGCTGTAATTCTATCAGGAACGAGCTGAGCTGTGATCTTATTATCTGTAGTTAACGGAGTTGGGGTTGGAGGGCGTTCGGTACTGATGGGGATCTCCACGGGGCAGATTACCTCTGCATTATCCACTCACAACAGGACATTATCACCTATCACAAGACGGAGGTGTCAATTGATCCAATCAGATGGTCCCTGTAGTGATGCGGGCCACTCCCATTGTCAGTTAATTACAGGGAAGATGAAGCGCGTGACATCGATGGGTACAGCCTGCTGTGGAATGCTCCAAAGGTGGAAGACCGTGGTTCAAAAAGTGTTAAAGCTTCACTGATTGCCCAGTGTTGTGTTGTTTTTAGGAAAATAATTGTTGGAGTTACCGTAGTAACTCTAATAATTATTAGAGTAAAGGCAAGCTATATTTGTTTTCATTTGCAGTATTATGCCTACTTAATCCAAGTACATGTACCATCAAATATTAATTGAGCTTTTATCTAAATTATATTCACATCTTAAGTGCGTTTAGCCTCTCTCATGGTTGTCCCCTAATAGAGCAGTGGCTCCAAGTTTTCACCTTCTGACCTATAATATTTAGACTTTCAAAGATTTGTGAGCCCATATATTGCTCTAACTAGAACAACAACACAAAAAAAATCACAGCTCAGCCCATTAAACAGGTTGTATAGAGACACAACCCATTATGGGCTTGGTGAGACACCAAGTTTGGACTCATGTAGGTCATGAAACACCTTTGGAAACAGTGTTAGAGAATATTGTTAGCTGATAAAACATTTCTATTATCATAACGCTGCTGATGTGTCTCAGTCATCAGCAGCATCCCCCTTAACAACTCTCTGCTATCCCCCTCCTCTCAGGTCAAGAGTCTCGGTGTCATCTTCGACACCACTCTCTCCTTCACTTCACACATCAACAATAACCGTGTTTCCATCTATTTTCATTTCGAATTGTGAGGTAATTTTTAAAATCTCGCAAAAATGTAAATACAAATTAATGCGGATCAGAAGTGTTTCCATCAACTGGCTTGAAGCGCATCTACCAGGCCACGCACAGCGTCATTACGTCAGACGTCAGCGTTACGCATGTCTACAGTAAACAGGAAGTAGCGGTTGAAAACAGAACCCGACCACACATCTCGGCAAAATGGAGAGAATATTTCAGGTATGTGTTGCTATCGGGCAAGTTGTATTTATTCTGTCATGCCAACTAGTTTTAGCGATGTTACATGTTGTCCGGAGCGGAAACAGCTGATCAGTCACATGACGTAAATGTTCGCTACGGCAGAACTGAGTCGGCAAATCTGTTTCCATCTGTCGTTTTGCACATCAGCTCTGTTTCGAAACCCCCAAAAACCACCTCAAGCGAGCGTATCAACTTTTGAGCGAATTAGAGGAAGTTAACTCGAATTTTGCCGTTTCCATTCAGCTTTTCTGATGCGATGCTTCAAAATGCGCATCTAGAAAAACACGGCTAATGTTACTCGGTCTGCCTATTTCCACCTCCGTAATATTAACCGTCTCCGTCCTTCTCTCACACCCCGCTCCACAGCCATCCTGGTGCACAGTCTTGTGACTTCCCGTATCGATTACTGCAACTCCCTTCTCTACGGCCTCCCCAACAAATCTCTCCACAAGTTACAGATGGTCCAGAACTCAGCTGCCCGTGTCATCACTCAAACCTCCTACTATAACCACATCACTCCTGTCCTGCAGCAGCTCCACTGGCTCCCGGTTAAATCACGCATCATCTTCAAAATTCTACTTCTCACGTTCAAATCTATCCACAACCTTGCCCCTCCTTATCTATCTGACCTCCTACAAATCTCCATCCCATCACGCTCTCTCAGATCCTCCTCTTCGCTACATCTCCATGTACCCTCTGCCCGCCTCTCCACCATGGGGAGCAGGGCCTTCACCTGCTCTGCCCCTCACCTCTGGAACGCTCTACCGCCAGACCTTCGAAACACCACCTCCCTTTCTCTGTTCAAGACAGCCCTGAAAACACATCTCTTTAGACTAGCTTATCATTAACTTTACTAAATGTATTTTTATTATTTTGCATTTTATAATCTTTATGTATTTTATATTTCAATTTGTCACTGATAATGTTTGAACTGTATTGGTTTATTAAGTGTCCTTGGGTGTCCTGAAAGGCGCTTTTAAATAAAATGATTATTATTATTATTATTATATATTGAGGCTTTTTTCATCTTCAGGTTGAACAACGTTAGTAATTGTAATCAACAGTAATTGTCAATTTTTTGACCTTTGCATGAGTTACTACAAATAATTTCTTGTTTAGCAAATACATTTTCAATCCATCCAACAATGTTCAGTAAGATCGTCTGGATGTTGTTGGGTTTTTTTTGTGCCGAGACGTTTCGTCCATCATCTAACGGACTTCTTCAGTCTGAGGAATCACCAAATAAGATTGAAGAAATCCATTGGATAACGAACGAAACGTCTCAGCACAAAGAAGAAACCGTCCAGACGTCCTGACTGAACATTGTTAGATTTTATACCTGGATTATTGAGCCAGAATTTTGTTATTTTCAATCCATGTCTCCCCTCAGATTTTAGGGGCAACAAAGTCAATAACATTGTGAACTTTTTCAAAATAATGCTTGTTCAATAGCATTGTGACATCAAAGTACCAAATACTTTTATAACTGTTTATCACAGTAAAATGTCATTAGTAATCTAGAAATTTGTATTATTTTTAGGAGTTTTGAGAACACTTCCCAACGTTTTCCTCCATTTTTAATTAACTTTGAGAAATCTGTGAATAGGCTATATGCCACGGACTTCCGTTCCATCACTTCCGCATTCTTCACCCGTAAGACGCACTTCCGGTTTGCAGTCAACACGGTGTTAGCGATGGCGTTCTTCACGAGATCTCTGCAGGACTTGCCGACAGTCACTGTTAATAATGTCTACAGAATAATTCAGACCTTCTCTAAAGCGCCCACATTAAGAAGGATAAAGGATTTAAGCTTTGTGTCCAACTACATAAATAAATATGAAGGTAAGTCGGTATTTGTTTTCAGTTCACCAAACTACCTCGTAGGCTAACACAGCTAACATAGTTAGCCTTGCTAATCTGTTGAGTAAACGTGTTTTGTCTGTACAATGTTTTCTTATTAACACAAATGTTAGTTTCAAACAAGGAGGCAGGAGAAGTGACAGTTATGGCTGAGTGTTCACAGTCCATGAGGAAGAGAACCAGAAGCCCCACTGTTGAGTCAAAGCCACCTGACAGTTCAGTTTCAAACAAGGAGGCAGGAGATTTAGAGCAGATTTAGAAACAAAAGTTATTTTAATTCAAGTTTGTTTACAAAAGTTGAGCTGAAGTCAAACCTGTTAAATCACTGTTTGTAGCAGGCCTTAATAAGAGATGTTTTCTTTCACTGCACAGGACACGGCAGGTGTTGGTGATGATGAGGGAACCCCTGGTCCATCCTAGATGTTTGTGAGACGTGGGAAGACACCACCGCTACAGCTCAAACATGAGGGAAGCAGTGAGGAGCTGAGATTGGATCCAAACACAAACAAGTTGTTCCACTGAGCACTGTAATCTGACTGATTACATGTTTTTAAATCTCCAAAAGCAGTCGAGGAAGCTGGGAGTTAGTCAGAAGATGTAATAATAATAATATAATTTAAACAGTGTTTAAATATTGTGCCTCATTTAGCTTGACTCATACGTTTTGTACAGTAATGTAACATTATCATCAAATTTCTTTTTAATAAAATGGCTAAAACGACTCTAAGCCTGTCTTAAACCAAAATACAGTACACATTTTTTTTGGGTGATAACACATCAATGAAGACAAAAGTCAGAATGTTTTGAACATTTTATTTTCTTACAAGTAGTAAGTAGTGTGACTGTAGTGTCAGGGTAGTCCTTGAAGTCTGCAGGTAGATTTCTGCATATCTGCTCTTCAGGTAGAGCCGAGTACTGTCAATACAAAGTTGCTGTGAAAATCCGTCTGACCGTGGACTGATGGACACCGTACGGGTCAGCAAGGTCCCGTTGCTTTGATCCAAGGTCAAGGTCATTTAAGAACAGGAAGAACTCAACGGGCTGCAGGGTATGGGTTGACGGGGTGGTGTGTGTAACCCAGACAATCATTTTAGGTCTAAAAACTCCTAAGTTAAATATGTTGTAAATCTAGCTACAATTGTATTTCATTTATTTATGTTGTAATAAGCTTTAACACTGTTTAAAATACACAAGTGTAAGTTAAAAGCAAGAAAGCATAACATTTTGTTGCTTGTATTTTATTTCTGCTTTATTGTGAAAAGCCAAAAGGAAGTGTGAGCAGTCAGGGTTTTGAACTTGATGAAAGCCAAGCACACCAGAGTTGACAGGTGTGCTTCATTTTGGACTAATTAAATAAGTTTCCTGGTTGCTAACACAGTGATTGTCAGTGGAGACCTGTTTGATGGTTTTTGGGACTACAAGGGACAATTTCAGCCTGAAGTTTGTCCTACAGTTCTGTGTTTTTGCACTTTGAGGCAGTTTAACATCAAACATTTAGCATTCACTAGTTCAGTGAATGCTGCACAGTAAACCTAGTGTAGCTTGTTCAGCTTGCTGGGGAGACTGCATCTTCATCATTCCGGCCTGGAGGTGAAGATTGGTCAGAACTGGAGTGTTTATGGACTGCCAGAAGAGTTCCTCTGGATTACATTGCTCATTGAAGTTAAACCTGGACCTGCAGACAGCTGATTGCATCACCATCTTGGTTTGGATTTCCTCTTCGCCTGAACTGGGACCAGGGTCTGTAGTGAACTACTAAACCAGGTACTGTTTGGTTTATTTATTTGCTCAATGAGTGAAGCGGCCATTAAGTTTTTGGGCCTCACCGTTCCCAAGCATCGCTCAGGCCTGCAACGTCAATGTTTTAGAGTTAGATAAGCTGGCAGGTGTCTGTGTGTGGTTGGTGAGTGGGCCCCTCACTTAGTTGAAGCTTTACAGTGAGTAATCTGCCTACATATACCGTTTTTGTGTCATATTGTATGAGTTGTTCAATGTTTAAAACATGTTCAGTAAATTGAGTTTATATTTTACTTATGGTTTGGTTATTTAAACAGAGTGTGTGTGAGATGACCACAGTGTGTATTAAAAGTTCAGCAATTAAGAGTAGTTAAAGTCTAAAGCTAAATGTAAGAATCTAGGAGGCCCTTACCTACAGACAGAGGGTAAAGGTGGGCTACATAAATGGAGGCACTGCTGGGAGACTGAACATTTAGCTTAGCTTTTCTAAACCTGTTCAGTTTTACTCTATTTGCTGCTCTTTACATTTCTACATTCACATTTACGCACCTGTACCATGGCAAGCACACTAATTAACAAGCTGAAGAAGTGGTGTCGTGGAGAAGGACTTGATGAGAGTCATACCCTTTTGACAGTGGTCCCTGAAAACACTGAAATAGCAGTTATTGAAGAGACAATGCAAACTATCAAGTGTCTGGGTCGAGTACGAGTAAGAGGACGGATTTGTCATGACACAGACAATGAGGTGCTCGTACTTTGTGAATGCCGAGAGAAAGTGACGATAGAAAATGTTCCACCGGAAGTGATGGCACCAACAGGATTGGCAGCCTGGCCAATTATTACTGCCTTTAGGAAGCCAAGTCCTCAGGATGACTTTGATGTTAAACTGAACGCACTCTTACAGGCAGAGGGAAAAACACTGAATGATGTACAAGCTCTGTTCACTGAGCCACAACCTGCTCCATCTCCTGAAGAGTCACTTGTTCGTGCTGTTGCTGATTTAATAGACAAAGTAAACAAACCTGCTGCAGAGAGTGGAGGGTTTCGACGCCTGCGTGTCTTTTCAGGTACTGTACCCACTCCAGCTGGAGAAGAACAGTTTGACCATTGGCTAGAGCAAGCTTACCTGATGGTTGAGGAAACTGAAGGTTCTGATAAAGACAAAAGGAGGAGGATAATGGAGAGTTTAAAAGGACCAGCTCTGGAAGTAATTAAAGCAATACGCCTAACAGATCCTGATGCTACTCCATTAAAGTGCTTGGAGGCTCTTGAAAGTGCTTTTGGATTAGCAGAGTCTGGTGAAGACCTGTATTTCTCTTTCAGGCTTTTACAGCAACAACTTGGTGAAAAGCTGTCGGACTTCCTCAGGAGGCTTGAGCGTGCATTGACTAAAGTCGTACAACGAGGTGGCTTGCCAGCCAGCAAAATGGACACAGCTAGAGTCGATCAGCTACTTAAAGGGGCCATAAATGCTGACCTAATGTTGTTGCAACTCAGATTAAGAGAAAGGAGAACTCAACCCCCTACCTTCCTGGAGCTGTTAAAAGAAATCAGAACAGAGGAGGAGTATGAATCTTCTAAGGTAAAGCTCAATCAGTCAGTCCATACCATCCACACCAAAGTCCAAGCAGAGAACAAACAGTCAGAAATACAAAATTTGCAAGCAGAAATAAAGGAAGTCAAGGCGATGTTTGCAGCCCTTACCACTCAACCTCGCCCTAAAGTGCAAGTTACTGAACAACATTCAGCTAACACTGATACAGCAACAAGCTTTAATCCTGAAGTAACAGCACTAAAAAAACAAGTCAAGCACTTACAGCAAAAAGTGAATTCAAAAACTCCACAACGCCAACATGCAGCTCCACAGGTTGCAAGGGTGGTTAGTCCACCAGCTAGGTCCCCAACAGAGAGCGAAGAACGCTTTTGCTACCGTTGTGGTGAAAATGGTCATATGGTAGGAAAATGCAACAGACCTGAAAACCAACGCAAAGTTATTCAGAGACTGCTCCATGCCCTCAAGAAAGCCAAGACCAATAGCCCACAGCCCAATGCTGCAGCCACACCCCTTACTGATCCTGACTGCACAGTGAGAAAAAGTGCTGTAGATTTGATTGAACCTATAGGCATACCTGAAGGCCTGATAGGTCCACTCTCAGTTGAGCCATTGAAAGTGAATGGGCATTTATGTGATGCACTTTTGGACAGTGGTTCCCGTGTTAGCATAATTTTTGAGTCCTGGTACAGAAAGTACCTGTCAAATACACCCATCCATTCAGTGAATAAGCTTGACATATGGGGACTAAGTGACTCTAGCTACCCATACCTAGGCTATGTGGTTGTGGATATGGAGTTCCCAAAGAAGGTGGCTGGGGCCCCAACAATCATGTCTGTTCTAGCCCTGATTTGTCCCGATCCACCAGGTCCTGACCAAACACCTGTAATTGTGGGTACCAATGCCAAAGCCAGTCTTTCTAAACGCTTGGCTCAGCTGTGTAGAGACACCCCAGGTATCCCAGTCCATACTTTTGACATTCAGAACTCATGTTCCAGTACAGAGACAAGCACTCTCCTATCAGTACCAGAAGAGGACGATGGAGTAGGCTTTGTAAAATGGCAAGGCCCTGGATCTCTGACCATACCTCCCGGTGGCAGTGTTAAAGCCACCTGTACCATCATGCTGGACCAGCCACTTCCTAATGAAATCCTGATGGCAGAAGCTGCAGTGACCAGTCCACTGCCTGCAGAAGTATTACTCCAGCCAATGGTAATACCAAGCAGTGCAACTGCAAACA
>JBBPBX010091022.1:0-10378 GCA_038048925.1 Garcialebias charrua
TTGTGCTGCAGTTGTAGTTGTTGGTGCTTGAGTTGTGGTTGTTTGTGCTACAGTTAACGTTGTTGATGGTTGTGTTGTGGTTGTTTGTGCTACAGTTGTAGTTGTTGGTGCTTGAGTGGTGATTGTTTGTGCTGCACTTGTAGTTGTTGATGGTTGTGTTGTGGTTGTTTGTGATGCAGTTGTAGTTGTTGGCGCTTGAGTTGTGGTTGTTTGTGCTGCAGTTGTAGTTGTTGGTGCTTGCGTTGTGGTTGTTTGTGCTGCAGTTGTAGTTGTTAGTGCTTGAGTTGTGGTTGTTTGTGCTGCAGTTGTAGTTGTTGGTGCTTTAGTTGTGGTTGTTTGTGCTGCAGTTGTAGTTGTTGGTGCTTGAGTTGTGGTTGTTTGTGCTGCAGTTGTAGTTGTTGATGATTGTGTTGTGGTTGTTTGTGCTGCACTTGTAGTCGTAGGTGCTGGAGTTGTGGTTGTTTGTGATGCAGTTGAAGTTGTTGGTGCTTGAGTTGCGGTTGTTTGTGCTACAGTTGTAGTTGTTGATGGTTGTGTTGTGGTTGTTTGTGCTGCAGTTGTAGTTATTGGTGCTTGAGTTGTGGTTGTTTGTGCTGCAGTTGTAGTTGTTGGTGCTTGAGTTGTGGTTGTTGGTGCTACAGTTGTCGTTGTTGATGGTTGTGTTGTGGTTGTTTGTGTTGCACTTGTAGTTGTTAGTGCTAAAGTTGTGGTTGTTTGTGCTGCAGTTGTAGTTGTTGGTGCTTGATTTGTAGTTGTTTGTGCTGCAGTTGTAGTTGTTGGTGCTTGAGTTGTGGTTGTTTGTGCTGCAGTTGTAGTTGTTGATGGTTGTGCTATGGTTGTTTGGGCTGCAGCTGTAGTTGTTGGTGCTTGAGTTGTGGTTGATTGTGCTGCAGTTGTAGTTGTTAGTGCTTGAGCTGTGATTGATTGTGCTGCAGTTGTAGTTGTTGGTGCTTGAGTTGTGGTTGTTTGTGCTTCAGTTGTAGTTGTAAGTGCTTTAGCTATGGTTGTTTGTGATGCAGTTGTAGTTGTTGATGGTTGGGTTGTGGTTGTTTGTGCTGCAGTTGTGGTTGTTTGTGCTGCAGTTGTAGTTGTTGGTGCTTGAGTTGTGGTTGTTTGTGCTGCAGTTGTAGTTGTTGATGGGTGTGTTATGGTTGTCTGAGTTGCACTTGTAGTTGTTGGTGCTTGAGTTATGGATTTTTGTGCTACAGTTGTAGTTGTTGGTGCTTGAGTTGTGGTTGTTTGTGCTACAGTTGTTGTTGTTGATGGTTGTGTTGTTGTTGTTGTTGTTGTTTGTGCTACACTTGTAGTTGTTAGTGCTGGAGTTGTTGTTTGTGCTGCAGCTGTAGTTGTTGGTGCTTGAGTTGTGGTTGATTGTGCTACAGTTGTAGTTGTTAGTGCTTGAGCTGTGGTTGATTGTGCTTCAGTTGTAGTTGTTGGTGCTTGAGTTGTGGTTGTTTGTGCTTCAGTTGTAGTTGTAAGTGCTTGAGCTATGCTTGTTTGTGATGCAGTTGTAGTTGTTGGTGCTTGAGTAGTGGTTGTTTGTGCTGCAGTTGTAGTTGTTGATGGTTGTGTTGTGGTTGTTTGTTTTGCACTTGTTGTTGTTGGTGCTTGAGTTGTGGTTGTTTGTGCTACAGTTGTAGTTGTTGGTGCTTGAGTTGTGGTTGTTTGTGCTGCAGTTGTAGTTGTTGATGGTTGTGTTGTGGTTGTCTGTGCTGCACTTGTAGTTGTTGGTGCTTGAGCTGTGATTGATTGTGCTGCAGTTGTAGTTGTTGGTGCTTGAGTTGTGGTTGTTTGTGCTTCAGTTGTAGTTGTAAGTGCTTTAGCTATGGTTGTTTGTGATGCAGTTGTAGTTGTTGATGGTTGGGTTGTGGTTGTTTGTGCTGCAGTTGTGGTTGTTTGTGCTGCAGTTGTAGTTGTTGGTGCTTGAGTTGTGGTTGTTTGTGCTGCAGTTGTAGTTGTTGATGGGTGTGTTATGGTTGTCTGAGTTGCACTTGTAGTTGTTGGTGCTTGAGTTATGGATTTTTGTGCTACAGTTGTAGTTGTTGGTGCTTGAGTTGTGGTTGTTTGTGCTACAGTTGTTGTTGTTGATGGTTGTGTTGTTGTTGTTGTTGTTGTTGTTTGTGCTACACTTGTAGTTGTTAGTGCTGGAGTTGTTGTTTGTGCTGCAGCTGTAGTTGTTGGTGCTTGAGTTGTGGTTGATTGTGCTACAGTTGTAGTTGTTAGTGCTTGAGCTGTGGTTGATTGTGCTTCAGTTGTAGTTGTTGGTGCTTGAGTTGTGGTTGTTTGTGCTTCAGTTGTAGTTGTAAGTGCTTGAGCTATGCTTGTTTGTGATGCAGTTGTAGTTGTTGGTGCTTGAGTAGTGGTTGTTTGTGCTGCAGTTGTAGTTGTTGATGGTTGTGTTGTGGTTGTTTGTTTTGCACTTGTTGTTGTTGGTGCTTGAGTTGTGGTTGTTTGTGCTACAGTTGTAGTTGTTGGTGCTTGAGTTGTGGTTGTTTGTGCTGCAGTTGTAGTTGTTGATGGTTGTGTTGTGGTTGTCTGTGCTGCACTTGTAGTTGTTGGTGCTTGAGTTGTGGTTGTTTGTGCTACCGTTGTATTTGTTGGTGCTTGAGTTGTGGTTGATTGTGCTGCAGATGTAGTTGTTGGTGCTTGAGTTATGGATTTTTGTGCTGCAGTTGTAGTTGTTGTTGCTTGAGCTGTGGTTTGTTTTGCAGTTGTAGTTGTTGGGGCTTGAGTTGTGGTTGTTTGTGCTGCAGTTGTAGTTGTTGATGTTTGTGTTGTGGTTGTTTGTGCTTCACTTGTAGTTGTTAGTGCTGGAGTTGTGGTTGTTTGTGCTGCAGTTGTAGTTGTTGATGGTTGTGTTGTGGTTGTTTGTGCTGCAGCTGTAGTTGTTGGTGCTTGAGTTGTGGTTGATTGTGCTGCAGTTGTAGTTGTTGGTGCTTGAGTTGTGGTTGTTTGTGCTTCAGTTGTAGTTGTAAGTGCTTGAGCTATGGTTGTTTGTGATGCAGTTGTAGTTGTTGGTGCTTGAGCTGTGGTTGTTTGTGCTGTTGTAGTTGTTAGTGTTTGAGCTGTGGTTGTTTGTGCTGCAGTTGTATTTGTTGGTGCTTGAGTTGTGGTTGTTTGTGCTGCAGTTGTAGTTGTTGGTGCTTGAGTTGTGGTTGTTTGTGCTGCAGTTGTAGTTGTTGATGGTTGTATTGTGGTTGTTTGTGCTACAATTGTAGTTGTTGGTGCTTGATTTGTGGTTGTTTGTGCTGCAGTTGTAGTTGTTGGTGCTTGAGTTGTGGTTGTTTGTGCTGCAGTTGTAGTTGTTGATGGTTGTGTTGTGGTTGTATGTGCTACACTTGTAGTTGTAGGTGCTGGAGTTATGGTTGTTTGTGATGCAGTTGTAGTTGTTGATGGTTGTGTTGTGGTTGTTTGTGCTGCAGTTGTAGTTGTTGGTGCTTGAGTTGTGGTTGTTTGTGCTACAGTTGACGTTGTTGATGGTTGTATTGTGGTTGTTTGTGCTACAATTGTAGTTGTTGGTGCTTGATTTGTGGTTGTTTGTGCTGCAGTTGTAGTTGTTGATGCTTGAGTTGTGGTTGTTTGTGCTGCAGTTGTAGTTGTTGATGGTTGTGTTGTGGTTGTTTGTGCTACACTTGTAGTTGTAGGTGCTGGAGTTGTAGTTGTTTGTGATGCAGATGTAGTTGTTGATGGTTGTGTTGTGGTTGTTTGTGCTGCAGTTGTAGTTGTTGGTGCTTGAGTTGTGGTTGTTTGTGCTACAGTTAACATTGTTGATGGTTGTGTTGTGGTTGTTTGTGCTACACTTGTAGTTGTTAGTGCTTGAGCTGTGGTTGTTTGTGCTAAAGTTGTAGTTGTTGGTGCTTGAGTGGTGATTGTTTGTGTTGCACTTGTAGTTGTTGATGGTTGTGTTGTGGTTGTTTGTGATACAGTTGTAGTTGTTGGCGCTTGAGTTGTGGTTGTTTGTGCTGCAGTTGTAGTTGTTGGTGCTTGCGTTGTGGTTGTTTGTGCTGCAGTTGTAGGTGTTAGTGCTTGAGTTGTGGTTGGTTGTGCTGTGGTTGGTTGTGCTACAGTTGTAGTTGTTGGTGCTTGAGTTGTGGATCTTTGTGCTGAAGTTGTAGTTGTTTGTGCTTGAGTTGTGGTTGATTGTGCTGCAGTTGTAGTTGTTAGTGCTTGAGCTGTGGTTGATTGTGCTGCAGTTGTAGTTGTTGGTGCTTGAGTTGTGATTGTTTGTGCTTCAGTTGTAGTTGTAAGTGCTTGAGCTATGGTTGTTTGTGATGCAGTTGTAGTTGTTGGTGCTTGAGTTGTGGTTGTTTGTGTTGCAGTTGTAGTTGTTGATGGTTGTGTTGTGGTTGTTTGTTTTGCAGTTGTTGTTGTTGGTGCTTTAGTTGTGGTTGTTTGGGCTACAGTTGTAGTTGTTGGTGCTTGAGTTGTGGTTGTTTGTGCTACAGTTGTTGATGGTTGTGTTGTGGTTGTCTGTGTTGCACTTGCAGTTGTTGATGCTTGAGTTGTGGTCGTTTGTGCTACAGTTGTATTTGTTGGTGCTTGAGTTGTGGTTGATTGTGCTGCAGTTGTAGTTGTTGGTGCTTGAGTTATGGATTTTTGTGCTGCAGTTGTAGTTGTTGCTTGAGCTGTGGTTTGTGCTGCACTTGTAGTTGTTAGTGCTTGAGTTGTGGTTGTTTGTGCAGTAGTTGTAGTTGTTGATGGTTGTGTTGTGGTTGTTTGTGCTGCACTTGTAGTTGTTAGTGCTGGAGTTGTGGTTGTTTGTGCTGCAGTTGTAGTTGTTGATGGTTGTGTTGTGGTTGTTTGTGCTGCAGCTGTAGTTGTTGGTGCTAGAGTTGTGGTTGATTGTGCTACAGTTGTAGTTGTTAGTGCTTGAGCTATGGTTGATTGTGCTGCAGTTGTAGTTGTTGGTGCTTGAGTTGTGGTTGTTTGTGCTTCAGTTGTAGTTGTAAGTGCTTGAGCTATGGTTGTTTGTGATGCAGTTGTAGTTGTTGATGCTTGAGTTGTGGTTGTTTGTGCTGTAGTAGTTGTTAGTGTTTGAGCTGTGGTTGTTTGTGCTGCAGTTGTAGTTGTTGGTGCTTGAGTTGTGGATGTTTGTGCTGCAGTTGTAGTTGTTGGTGCTTGAGTTGTGGTTGTTTGTGCTGCAGTTGTAGTTGTTGATGGTTGTATTGTGGTTGTTTGTGCTACAATTGTAGTTGTTGGTGCTTGATTTGTGGTTGTTTGTGCTGCAGTTGTAGTTGTTGGTGCTTGAGTTGTGGTTGTTTGTGCTGCAGTTGTAGTTGTTGATGGTTGTGTTGTGGTTGTTTGTGCTACACTTGTAGTTGTAGGTGCTGGAGTTGTAGTTGTTTGTGATGCAGATGTAGTTGTTGATGGTTGTGTTGTGGTTGTTTGTGCTGCAGTTGTAGTTGTTGGTGCTTGAGTTGTGGTTGTTTGTGCTACAGTTAACATTGTTGATGGTTGTGTTGTGGTTGTTTGTGCTACACTTGTAGTTGTTAGTGCTTGAGCTGTGGTTGTTTGTGCTAAAGTTGTAGTTGTTGGTGCTTGAGTGGTGATTGTTTGTGCTACACTTGTAGTTGTTGATGGTTGTGTTGTGGTTGTTTGTGATACAGTTGTAGTTGTTGGCGCTTGAGTTGTGGTTGTTTGTGCTGCAGTTGTAGTTGTTGGTGCTTGCGTTGTGGTTGTTTGTGCTGCAGTTGTAGGTGTTAGTGCTTGAGTTGTGGTTGGTTGTGCTGTGGTTGGTTGTGCTACAGTTGTAGTTGTTGGTGCTTGAGTTGTGGATCTTTGTGCTGAAGTTGTAGTTGTCAGTGTTTGAGCTGTGGTTGTTTGTGCTGCAGTTGTAGTTGTTGGTGCTTGAGTTGTGGTTGTTTGTGCTACAGTTGTAGTAGTTGATGGTTGTGTTGTGGTTGTTTGTGATGCACTTGTAGTTGTTAGTGCTAGAGTTGTGGTTGTTTGTGCTGCAGTTGTAGTTGTTGGTGCTTGATTTGTGGTTGTTTGTGCTGCAGTTGTAGTTGTTGGTGCTTGAGTTGTGGTTGTTTGTGCTGCACTTGTAGTTGTTGATGATTGTGTTGTGGTTGTTTGTGCTGCACTTGTAGTTGTAGGTGCTGGAGTTGTGGTTGTTTGTGATGCAGTTGAAGTTGTTGGTGCTTGAGTTGTGTTTTTTTGTGCTACAGTTGTAGTTATTGATGGTTGTGTTGTGGTTGTTTGGGCTGCAGTTGTAGTTATTGGTGCTTGAGTTGTGGTTGTTTGTGCTGCAGTTGTAGTTGTTGGTGCTTGAGTTGTGGTTGTTGGTGCTACAGTTGTCGTTGTTGATGGTTGTGTTGTGGTTGTTTGTGCTGCACTTGTAGTTGTTGGTGCTTGAGTTGTGGTTGTTTGTGCGGCACTTGCAGTTGTTGATGGTTGTGTTGTGGTTGTTTGTGACGCACTTGTAGTTGTTAGTGCAAGAGTTGTGGTTGTTTCTGCTGCAGTTGTAGTTGTTAGTGCTGGAGTTGTGGTTGTTTGTACTGCAGTTGTAGTTGTTGGTGCTTGAGTTGTGGTTGTTTGTGCTGCAGTTGTAGTTGATGATGCTTGAGTTGTGGTTGTTTGCGCTACAGATGTAGTTGATGGTTGAGTTGTGGTTGATTGTGATGCACTTGTAGTTGTTAGTGCTGGAGCTGTGGTTGATTGTGCTGCAGTTGTAGTGGTTGATGCTTGAGTTGTGGTTGTTTGTGCTACAGTTGTAGTAGTAAATGCTTGAGCTATGGTTGTTTGTGATGCACTTGTAGTTGTTAGTGCTAGAGTTGTGGTTGTTTGTGCTGCAGTTGTAGTTGTTGATGCTTGAGTTGTGGTTGTTTGTCTGCACTTGAAGTTGTTGGTGCTTGAGTTGTGGTTGTTTGTGCTGCACTTGTAGTTGTTAATGATTGAGCTGTGGTTGATTGTGCTGCACTTGTAGTTGTAGGTGCTGGAGTTGTGGTTGTTTGTGCCAGTTGAAGTTGTAAGTGCTTGAGCTATGGTTGTTTGTGATACAGCTGTAGTTATTAATGCTTGAGTTGTGGTTGTTTGTGCAGTTGTAGTTATTAGTGCTCGAGCTGTGGTTGTTTGTGCTGCAGTTGTAGTTGTTGGTGCTTGAGTTGTGGTTGTTGGTGCTACAGTTGTAGTTGTTGATGCTTGAGTTGTGGTTGTTTGTGCTGCACTTGTAGTTGTTGGTGCTTGAGTTGTGGTTGTTTGTGCGGCACTTGCAGTTGTTGATGGTTGTGTTGTGGTTGTTTGTGCCACACTTGTAGTTGTAGGTGCAGGAGTTGTGGTTGTTTGTGATGCAGTTGTAGTTGTTAATGGAGTTGTGGTTGTTTGTACTGCAGTTGTAGTTGTTGGTGCTTGAGTTGTGGTTGTTTGTGCTACAGTTAAAGTTGTTGATGCTTGAGTTGTGGTTGTTTGTGCTACACATGTAGTTGATGCTTGAGCTGTGGTTGTTTGTGATACACTTGTAGTTGTTAGTGCTGGAGTGGTGATTGTTTGTGCTGCACTTGTAGTGGTTGATGCCTGAGTTGTGGTTGTTTGTGCTACAGTTGTAGTTGTAAGTGCTTGAGCTATGGTTGTTTGTGATGCAGTTGTAGTTGTTGATGCATGAGTTGTGGTTGTTTGTGCTGCACTTGTAGTTGTAGATGGAGTTGTGGTTGTTTGTGATGCACTTGAAGTTGTTGGTGCTTGAGTTGTGGTTATTTGTGCTGCAGTTGTAGTTGTTGATGGTTGTGTTGTGGTTGTCTGTGCTGCACTTGTAGTTGTTGGTGCTTGAGTTGTGGTTGTTTGTGCTACAGTTGTAATTATTGATGCTTGAGTTGTGGTTGATTGTGCTACACTTGTAGTTATTGATGCTTGAGTTATGGATGTTTGTGATGCAGTTGTAGTTGTTGGCGCTTGAGCTGTGGTTTGTGCTGCAGTTGTAGTTGTTGGGGCTTGAGTTGTGGTTGTTTGTGCTACAATTGTAGTTGTTGGTGCTTGAGTTGTGGTTGTTTGTGCTGCAGTTGTAGTTGTTGATGGTTGTGTTGTGGTTGTTTGTGATACACTTGTAGTTGTAAGTGCTGGAGTTGTGGTTGTTTGTGATACAGTTGTAGTTGTTGATGCTTGAGTTGTGGTTGTTTGTGCTACAGTTGTAGTTGTTGGTGCTTGAGTTGTGGTTGTTTGTGCTACAGTCAAAGTTGTTGATGATTGTGTTGTGGTTGTTTGTGCTACACTTGTAGTTGTAAGTGCTGGAGCTGTGGTTGTTTGTGATACAGTTGAAGTTGTTGGTGCTTGAGTGGTGATTGTTTGTGCTGCACTTGTAGTTGTTGATGGCTGTGTTGTGGTTGTTTGTGCTTCAGTTGTAGTTGTAAGTGCTTTAGCTATGGTTGTTTGTGATGCAGTTGTAGTTGTTGGTGCTTGAGTTGTGGTTGTTTGTGCTACAGTTGTATTTGTTGGTGCTTGAGTTGTGGTTGATTGTGCTACAGTTGTAGTTGTTGGTGCTTGAGTTATGGATTTTTGTGATGCAGTTGTAGTTGTTGTTGCTTGAGCTGTGGTTTGTGCTGCAGTTGTAGTTGTTGGGGCTTGAGTTGTGGTTGTTTGTGCTGCAGTTGTAGTTGTTGGTGCTTGAGTTGTTGTTGTTTGTGCTGCAGTTGTAGTTGTTGATGGTTGTGTTGTGGTTGTTTGTGCTACACTTGTAGTTGTAGGTGCTGGAGTTGTGGTTGTTTGTGATGCAGTTGTAGTTGTTGATGGTTGTGTTGTGGTTGTTTGTGCTGCAGTTGTAGTTGTTGGTGCTTGAGTTGTGGTTGTTTGTGCTACAGTTAACGTTGTTGATGGTTGTGTTGTGGTTGTTTGTGTTGCACTTGTAGTTGTTAGTGCTTGAGCTGTGGTTGTTTGTGCTACAGTTGTAGTTGTTGGTGCTTGAGTGGTGATTGTTTGTGCTGCACTTGTAGTTGTTGATGGCTGTGTTGTGGTTGTTTGTGCTTCAGTTGTAGTTGTAAGTGCTTTAGCTATGGTTGTTTGTGATGCAGTTGTAGTTGTTGGTGCTTGAGTTGTGGTTGTTTGTGCTACAGTTGTATTTGTTGGTGCTTGAGTTGTGGTTGATTGTGCTACAGTTGTAGTTGTTGGTGCTTGAGTTATGGATTTTTGTGATGCAGTTGTAGTTGTTGTTGCTTGAGCTGTGGTTTGTGCTGCAGTTGTAGTTGTTGGGGCTTGAGTTGTGGTTGTTTGTGCTGCAGTTGTAGTTGTTGGTGCTTGAGTTGTTGTTGTTTGTGCTGCAGTTGTAGTTGTTGATGGTTGTGTTGTGGTTGTTTGTGCTACACTTGTAGTTGTAGGTGCTGGAGTTGTGGTTGTTTGTGATGCAGTTGTAGTTGTTGATGGTTGTGTTGTGGTTGTTTGTGCTGCAGTTGTAGTTGTTGGTGCTTGAGTTGTGGTTGTTTGTGCTACAGTTAACGTTGTTGATGGTTGTGTTGTGGTTGTTTGTGTTGCACTTGTAGTTGTTAGTGCTTGAGCTGTGGTTGTTTGTGCTACAGTTGTAGTTGTTGGTGCTTGAGTGGTGATTGTTTGTGCTGCACTTGTAGTTGTTGATGGCTGTGTTGTGGTTGTTTGTGCTTCAGTTGTAGTTGTAAGTGCTTTAGCTATGGTTGTTTGTGATGCAGTTGTAGTTGTTGGTGCTTGAGTTGTGGTTGTTTGTGCTGCAGTTGTAGTTGTTGATGGTTGGGTTGTGGTTGTTTGTTTTGCACTTGTTGTTGTTGGTGCTTGAGTTGTGGTTGTTTGTGCTGCAGTTGTAGTTGTTGGTGCTTGAGTTGTGGTTGTTTGTGCTGCAGTTGTAGTTGTTGATGGTTGTGTTGTGGTTGTCTGTGCTGCACTTGTAGTTGTTGGTGCTTGAGTTGTGGTTGTTTGTGCTACAGTTGTATTTGTTGGTGCTTGAGTTGTGGTTGATTGTGCTACAGTTGTAGTTGTTGGTGCTTGAGTTATGGATTTTTGTGATGCAGTTGTAGTTGTTGTTGCTTGAGCTGTGGTTTGTGCTGCAGTTGTAGTTGTTGGGGCTTGAGTTGTGGTTGTTTGTGCTACAGTTGTAGTTGTTGATGGTTGTGTTGAGGTTGTTTGTGCTTCACTTGTAGTTGTTAGTGCTGGAGTTGTGGTTGTTTGTGCTGCAGTTGTAGTTGTTGATGGTTGTGTTGTGGTTGTTTGTGATGCAGCTGTAGTTGTTGGTGCTTGAGTTGTGGTTGATTGTGCTGCAGTTGTAGTTGTTAGTGCTTGAGCTGTGGTTGATTGTGCTGCAGTTGTAGTTGTTGGTGCTTGAGTTGTGGTTGTTTGTGCTTCAGTTGTAGTTGTAAGTGCTTGAGCTATGGTTGTTTGTGATGCAGTTGTAGTTGTTAGTGCTTGAGTTGTGGTTGTTTGTGCTGTT